>JAGVVM010008714.1:0-16132 GCA_019149425.1 Psidium friedrichsthalianum
GTCGCTCGTTTTTTCCCCTTCGGCTTCCCGTGCCACCATGACGACCCCTTCTTTCCAATCCCGTGAATATTATGGCCAGAAGCCAAACAACTTCTCAGGATGATGACGACCTGAGGAGCTCCATCAGGAGACACTTTATGACTTGCAAAGCAATTACTATGGAGAAAAGGCAAAAAAAAGTTAGAAAGTCATGTGGGTTTGCTCAACCAAGTTTAACTTTGTATTAATTGGACGCTGACAGCCTTTTCCATCTGCTCAACCTGCAGGAGGAGGGGAATGAAAGTAACACCCACTATTTAGTAAGCCTATTTTCTTATTGCTTTCATTGAATGCTCTTGGCATAAAAATGGTTCATTTCAAAGTGGTTTTTGCATTAATAGCAGTAAGTAATGCAAGATCTGCATAACCACAGATTGAGCAGTTATTGAACTGGGGTTTGACCATGTTATCATGCAATCAGAGCACCTGGAAAATGCAGGAAGAACTGTAGCGAATATAACGAACAATGTCAGCTTTGAATGGACAAGGCTGGACAGAATATCATCCTGTTTCCCATATCTGATATAAATAATCATTCCATCCCGATTAACTTTTGACTTTTGAAGAATCTCTTTATGTTTATCTGTTCTTACAACAGATTAGCACATTCATCATCTTTCTGGTATCTTATCAATTGAACTTTTTCGAATGGGTACTGTGATGAGTATCTTAATTATCTTCTCGATGGGGTGACCTACAAAACTAATGTAGCCATCAACTTGAACATAGGTGTGTAATCTACTAATCTTTTGTCTGTTATTACCCAAGGCGATAGAGAACTTGAATCAGCTTATATATCTTATCGATTAACTTATGCGTGCTTGTCGTGCAGCAAGATCGAAGAAAAAAAAAACTGAATAGAACACGGAAGGATGGTGAACAAGATGCTGATAAGAATGAATAATGTTGGGGAAATTTTGATCGACGATGAATATACAAGCAATATTTTTATAGTTCTTTGATACTCTGATGCATGATGATAATATTACTTGCTGTCACTATTGTTGATGTCGGGTTTAAAACAAGCATTCCTCCAGAATATACATCAAATAAGTTTAGCAATTTATTCAATTTCTCTATTGAAATTTCACCCAAAATGTGTTGTCAACTTGTGTGAGAAATAGCAAGGAAGAAGTATTGTTGTGAAGAAGATCAATTTTTTTTATTGTTTTGAAAATGTGTGATTTGGTCTTATTTATAAACAATGAAACAATATCTATTTGGAATAGGCACATTTTGGGACCATTATCACTTTTCATGATCAATCACTTCTTTCGTGTCAATAACATCTTTTTTATATTCCAACAATCACTTCTTTTCGTGTCCAATTCACCCTCTTCTCTTAATTATTTTATAGATAACAAACATTTCAATTAATTTCCACTTATTTTTATTTACATAAATTCACATATACAAGAAGGTATATATTACTACTTGGACCTTCAATTAGTGTAAATAGACTCCACCAACGAGATCAACAGTAGATAAAACTTTGAACCATGATGCAATTTGTTAATCAAATTATCCACGTATGATTTACACACGTTCGATTAGAAATTTCCTATGACGTAGCACTTTCTCATGCCTTATGATTACTCCTAGATTCCTGAACATTTACAAAAAGTTCATCCAACTTTTATTGGAACGGCACCACTTCTTATGTTCATAGGTGAACTTCCTAACTTATACATTTTGCCTTTTTTGCCATGGGGCCTCGCCTGCTAAAATATGAACTTCATCAAGAATGTATCAGTCACGAGTGCTTTCTTGCGCTCATTCTCCTAACTTTACCATGAGTACCAAGCTGTGGGTCCTATACTTGATCAATATCAAGACTCCCAAAATATATCGTACCATCCATTATGCTTGGCTATATCAATTTGTATAGGACCCTTTTTCTTTGGCATTACTGCTAACTACCCTCTATGGGATCATTAAGTCATTATTGTTCCAACATACATTACACGAAATAATTACATTGGTAGTTAATTGTTGAACATAAATCATGTTGCAAACTAATATGTCTATATGTAACCATTAATAATTCTTGTATTCTAAGACATTGTTTGCCTCATTATCGTGATGTAAGGATATGTCTGTGCTATTGGTTGTGGCCACAACCCCTTGTATCAAACATCCAAACCTCCATAGCCATTCAGCCTCTTTGCCAACCGTTGATACGTGCTATAAAAATTATATATCCATTACATGACTGAGCTACACATGTTTGCGTCTTTGATACCCAATAGCGACACCATTTGCAATTTGAAAAACTCATTCCAACCACTGACATATCCTTCCTCGCTAATTGCATACCTTTCAAGTACTTTGACTTAGTGCTACTACACTACTTTGTCCTTTAAGTAAGATTAAACCATAATTCATAGTGTTGTTTGTTTAAATAAACAAAAGAATTCGTAAACTTATGTCCTTTCCAATGCAAAGTACACCCCAATATTATTATAAACCTCCCCTAAGCTAAATTTATAAAACACAATAAAGATAAATGTCTTCCCCCCAATGATCCAAACTAATAGGCAATAGCATAGTATATAATCACTTGTTCAATTGGACTAACATATTCTATAGACTAATATTCATGGTACATTTTGATTTATTTGATTTTATTAATTCCAAAATGCTAATATTTTTTATTAATTTTCTCCAGGTGGTGGCCTTGACTTCAAGCATAACCCACACTATATGTTGATCACTTTGATTCCTCAAATTGTAATGACTTCTCCCAAATCTTTCATTTTTAAATTGAGAAGATAGATATTTTTTTACTTTCATTTATGACATCTATATTTGTCCCAACAATCAACGATCATCTACATAAAAGCATATATAAATCCATAATATTTGGTAACTTTGAATAAATGCACTTATTAGCATTATTATACTTAAATTCATATGATAATATCACTTAATCAAACATTCATGCCATTATGTTGGTGCTTGCTTCAATCATATGATGATTTGCTTTTTGCAAACCTTATTATCATTTTCGGGTAGAATTAAACCTTCAAGATGTCTACAGACATCTCATATTCTAATTTACATTTAGAAAAGTCTTTTAACATCATTTGATGCAAATGCAATTTATAAAACTGATGCCAAAGCTAACACAATTCTAACGATGTTGTTCGAGCAGTCGGTGCATATGTATCAATTATTCTAAAGTAGTACCAATATTGTAATTGTCTACAAGGCATTCCAAATTTCTTTGGGATTTGTGTAGATGATTTGACAAAGTATCGAGAATTCTTCATCGGCACCTACTTTTATCATTAATTCTTTCCAAATTGATGCATCTCTAGATGGCATTGCCTCACTAGACATTCTTGGATCTTCATCTAAGTGAAATAACATGGGTAATTTAATCAAAACATTTCCCTTATCTCCATCTGTTGGAGAGTCTTTTTTTATTTTTTATTTCACTTTGACTTCTTCTCAGCATGGGAGAATCAAATCATTTTCTTTTATTTGATAAAGAATTACATATGTCAATTGGTGTTCGGTGAATATGCTAAGGTATCACTTGAAATCTTTAAGAAATTTTGCTCAAGAGATTCAAAATCTCTGGTCTACAATAAATGATATAAAGGACACCATAAGTGCCATAACTTTCTTTTTTTAACCATTAAGTGCCATCACTTCTAAAAAAATTCACTTGAGTACCATAAATTTTAAACTGATCACTTAGTGCTAAATTTTTTAAAATCATTCGCCCAGTGCTGAAGATCTAATGTGGCATAGCACTTGCTTAGTGGTTTTAAAAAAAATTATGGACTCAAGCAATTTATTGAAAAGTTAGATACTCAAGTAATCGGGGAAAAATGTTATGACATTCAAGTGATCATTATACATAAGTTTTGGGAACTAAAGTGATCGAAAAAAAGTTATGGCACTCAAGTGTGCATTGTACGAAATTTATGATACTTGCGGTGCTCTTATCTCATAATAAAATTATATTCAACACTATACTTGATGTTCTGTAGAATTTGCATGCATACCCAACACACACTTCTTAATGCCTTGGTCCTAATTGGTTAGTTTAGGATCCATATTTCTATAGTATGCAAGGCATGGATATTCGGTACCCTTCCTTTCCATATTTCTTACAGAGATATCTTAAATTTCTTTGAAGGATTTTTGTTGTGAACATGACATGTCGTAAAAATCATTTTTCCCCGTCAATTGATTGGCAATTTTGCTTGTATGGTCCATGGAGTTAACCATATATATCAAAATTTGATTCTTTCTTCTAGCATCCATTTTGTTGTAATGTGTAAGGTGCACTTACTTGATGCAGAATACCATTTTCCTTACAAAACACCAAAAAAAAAAATTCTAATGAGAAGTATTTTCCTCCCTGATCACTTCTCAAAACTTTGATTTTTGTACTATTATGTTGTGATGTGTAAGGTACACTAATTTAATGCGCAATACCATTTTCCTTACAAAATGCCAAAAAAAAATTAACGACAAGTATTCTCCTCTCTGATCACTTCTCAAAGCTTTATATACCGTAAACACCTCAAAAGCTTGATCATTTGATTTCATAAGATAAACATGAGTATATCTAGAGCAATCATCAACATATGCGAAAATACAAGGATTACTACTTCTAGTTACTATACCATATAGTTCATAAATATCAAAATGGACCAATTCAAGTACTTTCATAAATCTTTTTGCCTTTGAGAATATTTCTCAGTCATCTTTGTTGTAAACATACTTCACAAAATCCTTCTCATTTCAATTATCACATGATATCATACCACTTTTATTCATAAATTTCTTCTAGTAACATGAGAAAAATCTATTATTCCACAAGGAAGATGACTCAAACATATAAACGGAAAAAAAGGTTCATTATTACTTATCTATAAAGATTGCAAGTACTTGATAAAGCTAGTATGTGGCATCTTAGGATGTCACCCTCCTTACGATCTCTATTTTAATCTGTTATTACTAATAATATAGAGGGGCGCATATGGAAGCTTTAATACAAATAGGCGAGGTCGACATACAAGTGCATGCAGTGGGTAGACACACCTAAAGGGTATAGTTTCTTAGGATTCACTATTAGGTTACAATAAATAATAAGAACATTTAGTGATTCACAAAATATTTGATTTTATATAATAGATAACAGTTTTTGTACATCATCATTTACAACAAAAAATTACTAAACTGTGAGGAATCAACTGTTAACATCTAATCCCGAATACTATCCAATATTTCTTTCGGCATGCTCCGACATCCTTGAGCCACTAAAACTTGGGTATCTGAAAAAAGGTTCAATAACGAAGGGGTGAGCCAAAACTCAGCAAGTATGACATCTAGCCGAACAATGAAGCTATCCATTTATTCATTCATTTAGCCACAAATCAACAAGCAACACTCTATTATCACAAGCAACGAAACCACCACAAAGTAAGCAAGAATAAGCTAATGTTAGTCAAATATCCATCCTCGTTGATATTTGAGCTACGAACTTCCTTCTTTGTCATTCCAAAGTTTGCGGCCAATGCCCCCGTTAACTTGATCCCCGCCTCTTGACAATTCAACTAACTTTCAACGGTCCAACCTTAAAGTCAACCTGTCCGTTACCTCAAGATACTAGGTTATCAACCAAAATTGACATACAACCTACCAAACTCTAAAGACAATCTCCATGGTATTCGGCCAATTCCATCACAGGACCTTAACTTGATTCACATTGGTTTGGCGACTTACAATGCAATCAATTTTGCATTCAACCTCTCTAGAGTAAGATAGTCAAGACTTAACTAGCAGAATCCACAAGCAAGTGCCAAACATTAAGTATCTCTTCCCAGACCCACGACTGAACCTCACATACACTTCCACTTCAACCCACCTCGATTCATCGCCATATAAACTGATCAAACCACACATACTGAAGCTCGTGGGTCTTTCCCCAACTTTATGGCCCAAACTTCATGATGCTCAATTCTCATTTGAACCAACTTAATTCCATGCTAGACTATTATGACTTAATTCTTGTCTATCCCTAATTCAAATACCCACAATTAATCAGTAGTACAACTAATGAGCCACAGAACACCATGGACTCCTCCCCAATGAACCTAGCCGAACACCCTCTACTATCTAGCTTCGATTTACTTCAAACCGACAACAAGCAAAATGATCAATTCATAGTATCAACTCACCCAAGTCCCAGAGACATCAACTCAAGCAACGAATCGAACATGCACTACCATTTTCCGCGGTATGTAACCAATGTTAACCATCAACATACCCATTTTCAATTTCAACGACTTGGGCTAAAACAAGCGACAAATGGGTAGATTAGTGGTAAGGGTAGATATTTACTTGCCTTGAATAAAAGTATGAAGAAAATGGAGATCAATTTTCCATTCGGACGAGCTCAAATCGACCTCCTTTGCTTCGGTGTGTCGTGCACGAGAAGGATGATGGGGAGGAGATGAGCGGTGTTGGGGACTAAGTGTAGATCACAAGAGCTCGTGGATCATCATTAACGAGCTAGGGAGTCATCGGCATAAGATTGAGAGGAAGAGGAGTCGCGGGTGTGGGAGAACGAACGAGAGGAAGAGGAGTTGTCCATGAAGAAGAAGAAAAAAAAAATGAAGAGTGGGGGGCTTTTGTAGGGGTCAGAAGTGGTGGGCAAGGCAGGAGGGGGGGTTTTTTGAATTCAACGACAACTAGTTGCGGGTCGCCTGCGCGACCTAAAATTATAGAATTCTCAGGTTAATGATTACTAGATCAATTAAATAAATTAACTAACCTAATGCGAGCTCTCCCAACTCTACCAATTCGCAACTTAGGTTCATGTTCGAATGATTAAATTTGGAGCCGCCACTAATCTTTTTTTGTAGGTAGATTAGATACCTAATAAAGTATGGGAGAATATTTTATTTTCTGCAAACCAGATTAAGTTCGGGGACTTGATTATGTTATTTTTTTTTCAATAACACCCTTTCGGTACCATTCTTGTGAAGATTTCTTGAATTGACAATTCAATTGATTTGATTTATAAAGCAAGGTGCAATGGTATTTTTGTAGGTTTTTTTTTTATTTAAATGAATGCCACATGCAATCAAAGCCTAACTATATGAATGCAAACATGACTACATGATGTTCAGACAAACTATGTGGCACGCATGATGACTTTGGAAAATCAAATTTTAATGCAAGAAAAAGTGAAGTCTAACATATATGGCACACAACATGATTCAATTAAACTACATGACATGGTATAAATGAGCATACATGATGTCTAAAAAATCAAGTTTTAATGCATAAGCATAAAAAAACATGAGTTAAAATTTAAAAGTCATGACATGCGAAGGATGCAAATCTACCTATATGACATGAATAAAAATGCATGAATGACGTATAATGACATGGTAAATGTGCATGATGTGATGACATAAATTATGCATGATAGACCCTATATGAAATGCACATGAGTGATATTTTTTGAAAAAAAGAGTCAAATAAAGTATAATAAACCATGAGTATCGTACACCTTATAATCTGAATTTTTTTGATGAATTCGCTTCGTACCCAAAGTTTAGGGTCGGAAGGGAATTTATTCACGTCGTACCCCGAGGGTGGGGTCGGATGGTGAATTTAAATGAAATTTATCGGCCTGATCCCAAAGTTATGGGATGAGATGGATAATTTCATTCGTGCGGATGACGTCGTACTTCGAGGGTGAAGTCGGATGGTCACCCATAATGCACATATCCGAGGGACAAAGGCACAATGGAGCATGTACTATACTCATGGAATATTATAAAAATATTTGACTTTAGACTATAATATAAAATGCATGAAATGTGATTTTCGGCCAAGACAAAGGAGATTGCCGAAATCTTGAAGGGTATAAGACCCTATTCACAGGATCACATCTTTCTTAATTAGGAGATTATCTTATAGATTTTGAAAAGTATTTTCAGATAATCCTTAATTAAAAAAGATATTCTCAGAATGTTCAAAGTTTATCCATAATATTTTAGAGATATGCTTGAGATTCAATTATTAAATTGCAAGATATGCCAAAATCATTCAAAGACAAGCACGATATCCATAAGATTTGCTTGACATTCATATATTTCAAATTTAGGCAACAAGAACTCTTAAGGATATGCTCAATATTTCCGTAAAATATATCCTAAATCCGAAAGCATGCAAGATATCATCAAGATTTGCTTCAGACTTAGCAACAATTTTGTAGATAATATCCATCAATCTAAGTCAAGAGATGAGATAAAAATTGACCGATCGAGGATTGAAAATTTACCTTATCTGAGAATCTCTTCATAATGTGAAAAAGAAACTCAAGCCAAAAACGGCAATCCAGGCTAAGGAATTTCAACCGATCGGCTAGAGGATTTGTGCACGCCTAGGATCTCGTCAAGGCCTATTTCGTGCTTCCGTGGGACTCGTTTTGCAGCAGCAATTATAGGCACGAATTCACCTAAAACTGAACACTGGACAGCGAGAGTATCATGCCAAATAATGAGGTAATCGACTCTAAACAGTCCACAAAATAACTGCACTGGATATCAATTGAAAACGAACTGAACAGCCGCTATTTTGGCGCAGGACAGCAGTAAATTGGACCTCCAAATCAGCAGCAAACTTGAGACTCAACAGCAGATATTTTGAGCCCCAAAACAGCCAATCCGGTGTCGAAACAGAAGCAAAACGACCCTTGAATCAGCAACCAAAACGAGCTCCAATCAGTGATGGAAATTGGCACGAACAGCGGCTGATCTACATGCAAACAACGGCTGGACAGCAGCTCCGTTTGGAGGATGGACGGTGGAGGGTTCAGTCCAAATCGTGTTGAAGGAACCGCGTGCAGGATAATCTTTCAACAAAACCATTGAATTTGTCACGTTGTCTTCTTATGCCCTTGGTAAGTGTGCTTCCCTCAGAGTCAAGGCGGTGGAAGACCTTTTGACCGGCTTTGCTCTCCCTACCTTTTCTTGTATGGTCTGTTTAGGGACTCGTGGAGATAGATGCAGCTTCTCTTGGTGGCTTTGAGTCAGTAGTAATCAGCTCGTGACGTTGGATAGCTCGTGACCTTGGTGATTCATCAACTGAAGCAGAAGCATGCACCTTGGAGAGAAGCCACACAATGATTGTAGCAAAAGAATATCAGAGAAAGGACGCCGAAGACTCTCTCTCTCTCCATGGCCGTGTGGGAATTGAATTGGCCCCCTCCCTAATTAACCCTAGAATGAAAGTATATATAGTGAGACATTAGGGTTAATTATAAGCCGTTAGATTAGGCTTGACATCTAAGATTATATTAGGACCTTAGGATCTAAAATTCTGATTATTAAAGTCCTAATATAAAAATATGCTGTAATTTCGGGCCAGCCGAAAAATCCTATCCTTATGGGCTTATCGCGCATTTGGGCTCGTATCGGGCTTTAATTAATTAAATAGATAATTAATTAAATGCCTTTTAACAATTAAAGTGAGCTAAAAAAAATGAGATGAATTAAATCTGAAAATGATGTCCAAGCCCTCTTACAATTTTAAGCAAAAACCCCTCATGTTTAGCCAAATTTTACGTGCAATGCCGAGTTCGTCACTTGTCGATTTAAGCTCAATTCCTCTGCCAGTCTAGAATGCAATGCAAATAAAATATGCTATGCATGAAAAATTATTTTTTGTGAGAACTAAAATTCTAATCCTCATTTTCTATGCAATATGAATGGAAAAGAAAAATCCAAAATTTAGGTGTCAACAATGTCGGAGTTGTGTCGAATATCGACACATGTTTGACATGAACACAAAGATTTTTGAAAAGTGTTGATGCTAGTAGCTTTGTAGTGTCTAGAATGGCCATGGTAGACCTCTCATCTTTGATCGTCCTTCCACTTTTTCTTTTTTGTCCTCTTTCAAATGGTGAGTGTTGATAGAGAGAGAACGAGAAAGGTCACGATTAGGAGAATCGGCAAAAAAAAATATCCCTTTTCTTGGCCAGAACACCAATGCTCTTGATAAATGGACCGGGACCGTGAAACCCTAATTCTGAAAGCAACCTAGGATACGCACAGCATAATAGTCTTTGGTTTGTTGTGGACGAAAAATTCTCGAGAGAGTGAACTTCATAATAATTTCTAATCATTTCTTTTTCGTGACCCAAAATAGACTGTTAATCTCTCGGTGGATTATGAATAATTGTTGACACTTAATTTTGAATCAATTTTTCCTTAGAAAAATTATTTAAAATATAATAAAAATTTATAAAATTTGAAAATCAACTTTGAAAACCTTGGACTAGCATAAGGAACCATTTTTGAATAAAAAATAATTTTCCAAATTTTTTGCACTTTAATATTATTTTTAATTAAAAAATACCATAAAATAGAAAAATAGCATTTGTGATCAGAAAAATCCAAAAAAATATTCAATAATTTTATTAAATTTGAATTGTATTTTAGCCACATTAATTTGATTTGGGTCATAGTTTTCTAAATCATAGAGTTTCGTGCCTTAATTGAGTTTATAAAATTGAAAATTTTCAGCCATTTCTTTTTTATTTCATTTTATTTATCTATCTCCATTCAATCATTTTAAATTCTCTTTGGTTGAGCCAATTTTTCCTTTCAGACAAATTCAAACTTGCTAATCTTCATGTAAAATCACCTTTTAATAGAGGTTTCCGTGGGCAATCTCATAAAAAAAAAACTCACTCTAGAACCTTCCCACATGAAGACAAAAGCTGAGTTGGCTAATGGTTTTGGAAGAGAAATATTGAAGGAAAAGGACAAAAGAGAATATTTTGGGCACAAAAGGACAAGAGGGCCGTTGCCCTTCAGGAGTGTTTTTTTCTTTTTTTTTGCCTTTCTTGGGGGTTCCATGGGTAGCTAAAAGAAAAAAATGAGCGACTGAGAGAGCTCCAGTGCTAGAGGGATCGGGATCCCCTGCCATAGCTATTCTATGGCAGGGGTGACATAGAACTAATCTCGACTGTCGGATTCAAATGGACGGTCGAGATTTCGCCCCATCATTCGAATACTGTAGCCCAAAATTTGGGCGGCTAGAACCATATTTCAACATAAAAAAAAAACAAATAAAACCTAAATTTCCTCCCTCTCTCCTATTTTGGGCTATCGCGGGAGGAAACGTTCACGCTCTGCTCTCTCTCCCTCCCTCTCTTCCTCCCGTCGACTCGCGATTCCGCTCTGCTCTCTCCATCTCCCTCCACTCTCGACCGAGAAGCGACATTAGCAAGAGATCTGGCTATGGCTCTCGCCCCTTTGCCTGTGGAATTCTTGTCGAACAACTCCGAGGTTGCATCGGTTTTTGTTCGGTCGGTATCTTTCTCTCCTCTTTCCTCAATGTTGCTCGAGTGTGTTTGATCTTTCTCTCATCTGGGTTTGTCGCAATGTTGATTGGCGCTCGGCGTTGACCTATACGAACATGTGGGTTTGGGATCTCCTTCTCCTCTTTGATTCGTTCATGGCGTCGGCCCTTCTTGTTCGCGCATTGATCTGCGCGTAAGTTGCGCGGTGATGTGTTTAGGTGAAACCTGCGATGTGATTTTCTTTCAATGGGCTGTCATTAATTATTGATCCATTGAGGGAAGTAGTACAATGAACCTAGGTGGCTATATTAGTATGGCATTTGATTCTGCCAAGGTCCAGTGTTGTTGTCCAAGAATTTGCATTGCGTTTGTGTAAACTAGCTCGCAAGCATGGGCTCTTGATACGTGAGGATAATCCTAACAAAGTAGAAAGTTATTGTAGTTGGAGGGAAGCTAATACTCTGAAAGTGCCTGGGAGCATATTCTATGTTGAAAATCTTTTGTCCTGTTCTGCAAAGAGGAAGCTGGCCTTAGTTTGGTAAAATATTATATAACAAAATTGAATATATATACATGGAAAGCACCCTGGAACACCCCAAGAGTTCTCTATCTTTTCAAACAGCACGTTTCACATCCCGGTTAATGATGCTCACCAGGTATGATCCCCATTTATCCTCAATTTTAGTAATACATGGAGTTCCTGGTTGATAAGATATGCTCTTTCTCCAGGTGTGTTCTGAACGAATTTGTGAGTTTTAAATATGGTAGTAGGGTCTCATGTCTTCAAGCGCATCCCTCCATCCCATAGGAGAGACTAGAATTAGCTTTGTAATCTGATTTTTTCAGTAAAAGGACTAAAGGATGCTACCACCACTCACCTACTTAGTAGGTTGTCTCAGATTAGTTTGTGTGATAGGTTTGGCAGTTAAGAAGGTTTTACTTGCATCCCTTGTACTTCTTTTTCTGAGGAGAAGAGGAGGAGACGCTTTATTTTTGGGTGGTGGGGGGGGGGGGGTGTTGTGTGTGTGTGAGTTAGGTGAGGGAGATGGGGCTGTTCATTTCAGCCAATTTGGAAGGCAGCTGAAGGCCTGGTTCAATGTCTTCATTCTTTATATGGAAGGAATAGGCTAAGGTCATTGCTATTTTAGATTGTAAAATCATGTTTTCCGTCTTAAAATCTTTTCTTCTCAATAATATTAGCAGTTTTCTTTTGCATTTGATAGGCACTTCCAATGTTAAGTCGATTTTCAAGTATTCTAGACTTAGCTATATATTTGCAGGTATGGAATACAAACAAAGATGAGGATTTGCAAGTTGTCTTCATATCTCGTCCACCAGTGAAAGTGTAAGCAAATTATCTTTCTTTGTTGGCATATTACTTTTGTCGTTCAATCTCTGTTTGTATTCTTTACAGCATCTTGGCTATATTGGCTTTTTTAAATTTTGGCTGTTAATTGCCTAATAAATCTCTGGGATAGATTTCAGCTGTAAATTGGTGTAGATATCTGCTTCAAGAATTAAATGGAAAAAAAAATAAAGCAGCCCGTAAAAAGCATAATTGGACATGTAAAAAAATGCACAGACATTGTTGTCTCTCTCAATGAAAGGAGACATGAAGAATATCATCTTCTCTGTGACTGAAAAGGAGAGAAGCCATTAATCTAACATAGAGAGGAAAAAGCCATTCAAGCAAGAATATCTTAACAAGATAAGACTAATCATAGCGATGACTTCATGATAATACTTCATGCCACAAAGATATGGTTTCATCTCTACACCTGAATAGAGCACAACGCCTTATATGAGCATTTTCTTGCAATTACTTTAGCTTTTATTGGTGTCGATTATATCATGCTTAGAGTAAAAAAGTAGACATGTCACTGTTTCAATGAAAACCAAATGAATACTCAGTGTTTCACTTTAAACAGCCCGTTTGCTATTGTGCCGTGCACCTCGTCAGGAACTAAGAGCAAATACAACACCAGAAGTTGGGACTCAGGAAGCACGAGCACTAGGACCCCCCCCCCCCCCCAACCCAATAAAAACCAAAAGAAGATACCTTCACTAGAAATTATTAGAAAATTTGCTGCTTCATCTATTAGTTGTCGCATTATTTTGGTTTTCTAACTTTTGAAATGCTTCAACGAACTTGCTAATGTCACTTGATTATGTTTACTGGAAATTTTTTTAGGTTAGTCATCAAGGTGGTTACTTTGATTTTCACAACAATTCTTTGTAAATTGAATATATATACATGGTAAAGTGAATGCTTTGTAAATTGAATGCTAATGCCCTTGATGTTGTATGTCACTTGTCTAAGGTATTTTAGGTTTGTTGAAATGGCGAAGGAATATTATGTTGTTTTCAATGGCCGTAATATCGGCATATACGATAGTTGGCCTAAACCGAAGTCCAAGTAAGTGGGTTTAGTAATGCTAATTACAAAGGATATAACAACTGGGAAGCTGCAAAACAGGCGTACTTGAAATTTTTTAATATGAAGGAGTTGCCAACGACAATTCATTTGCCTACACGATTTCATCCCAATAATGAACATTTGAAGCAGGTATGTTAGTTGGTTACTCTTGTAGTAGGACAGTTTAATTTTTCAATGGTTTAGCGATGTAACAATTATATGGTTTCTTGTTATGCCTAATCAGGACGATGCTTGTCCCAGTGGATGTAGCCGTATAATAAGAGGTCCAGAAATGGAGTTGGAATAAACCCGATTTCAGCTGGAACAAACTTGAAGGGAGCTGGAACATAGCCAATGTTCGCATCGATTGACTATACAAGAATTGGGACATACCCAAGGTTCGCTTCGAGTGACAGTACAGGAGCTACAGAATGCAAGGGAGGTGAATGACAGCTTCCGAGATGTGATTAGTGGCTTCAAGAATGTCAACATCGATTAGAAATGCTCCTTGAATTATTGTTTTGTCGAAGGTGTAGGTTGAACTTATACGATGTGAGTAGGATCTTAGTATCTGCATTTATGTATTTGTAATCACTCAAAAGTACATGTGGTGTTATTCCGTTTAAGACAGTTGCGGTTTCTTATTTAAGACAACATGTTAATGTTGATTATGTGCCTTCTGTGCAATTTACATTAGTTGGAATTCTTGTGTGATCCTTCGATGTAGAAGGTGTCTTCTTTTGGTTTTTTGGACTGTCCACTTGTGATGGTGGTGCTTGCCTTTCGGTACATACTTTAGACCACCGAGGTTGTCTTTCTGAAACAGGAAGAAATAACCTGTCTTACAGAGTCATAATGGGTAAAACAGTAGAAAATTTTCTGGCAATTTAGCCTTTCCTGATGCTCATGAAATTCTCTTGATTTCAGTAATGTTGGCATAGGTTGTCCTTGTGCATGTATGAATCAATATGACGATAGCATGGAGCATTTGACCTACTGGCAAAAAAAATCTAACGGGCATAAGGCAAAAACATTAACCGGCACAAAAAAAAAAAAGCCTAAAGGACCTGCAGAACATCCATTTCAGAAGGCAAGAACATTGATCGGGACAAAAAAAATAGGGCACCACTAAAGAACTAATCGCATGAGAATTCAATGCTCGGAAGTTTGAACCCGACAACAATCACAGTACTCAGCAACAACTATGGATTAAATTGCAGGTCAATCTATTACCAGATCAGAATCATTAGAATAACAAAGCCAAAATTTGACCACTGTCAATCTATGTACAATGGGATGTCAATGTCTAGTAATCATAAACAAATATAAACTAGTTTCCAATCCTCGAATCAGGCGTAGAACCAATTTAAATGCTCATGTTCGTATACAGGATATCGACTCTGCCTTCTGGTTGCAGTGACGTTGAAACAGTAGCAAGCTCCTTTTCAGCATCACATGTTTTGCTTTATGTGCATTCTTCAGCTAAGTTAATCTGCAACTTTAAAGAGCCCAATCATCTTTTAAGAGCTGATGGCAAATCCTCCGGTCTTAAGACTCATGCATTTTTCTATCCATTTGCTGAAAAATGTGATTTGATTCCATGCTCGATGGCAAGCCAACTCATCATTCTCCAACATCTTCAAAGTAAGCAGCAGGTATCTCCGGTGGAGAGGCCATGCTTGCAACGCATTTGAACTGTGTTTCAAGGGGGATAAGTGTTGACACTTGATTTTTGATCAATTTTATTTTCAAAAATTTTTAGAAAATCCATAAAAATTCATAAAATTGAAAAATCAACTTTGGGGACTTTGGTTTGGCCTAGGAAACCAATTTTGAGCAAAAAATAAATTTCCTTATTTTTCGTAATTTTCTGCATTTTATTTTCAAAAATTCATAAAAAATCAATAAAAAGTGAGAAAATTACAAAATCAGCTTTGGGACCTCAGCCTAGCCTAGGGAACCAATTTGAGCAAAAATATATTTTCCTTTTTTTTTTGTACTTTTCTACATTTTTTTTTTTGGTAAGGAGAACTAGTACTTTTCTACATTTTATTTTCAAAAATTCATAAAAAATCAATAAAAAGTGAGAAAATTGAAAAAATCAACTTTGGGGACCTCAGCCTAGCCTAGGGAACTAATTTTGAACAAAAAATAATTTTCCTTATTTTTTGCATTTTTAATATTCTCGGAAATTAGGAAAATAATAAAAAATTAATTAAAAAAAACAGCATTTTTCAGTCATAAAATTACCAAAATAGTAAATATTTTTAATTAATTAATAAAAACAGGCATTTCAAGTCATAAATTACTAAGGAAATAGTATATTTTTAATT
>JAGVVM010008715.1:0-17320 GCA_019149425.1 Psidium friedrichsthalianum
TCAACATTCGCCTATCATTGTCTCCCAGATGTTGTGCATGGCAGGAACGTTTTCGCGTGTCATGTGATGGTTGCGTCATGCAAGAACACATGGGTTGGATATACTGCAATGGCAAGGAAACCACTATCCGAGCGCGCAGCACGATACCTTGCATTGGTAAGGCAACCGTTATTCCGATTGTTGAACTGAATTCGCTAGCCCAAATCGGCAGGAGCTGTCTCAGAATCTTCTCTCATTGGAATCCAGCTTTAGAAAGTGGAAGCTCTCGACTGATTTGGAACTGGCAGAGGAGGGAAGGGAGGGGGGATGGGGGGGGGGGGGGGGGAAGCTGCTGCTTCTTGTTTAAGCTATGTTTCTCTTGGTGAAAGAACTGTGCATGAATAGTGAATGCCATACATATATCCTGAAGGCCTCACAAACAAATGGAGAGTGACTAAGAAAGTAGCTGGCATGGCTAGTTTTTATGGTTCTTTAGTCCTCCACAACCCTCTTAGTCCCAAAAAATTTGCAACTTTGCTGACAATTCTACAGAGAGGGAATGGCTCTAGACTTGGATGGTTTTTCCCCCCCCCCCACCCCCCACCGGTTTTGTATTGGGCGGCTATAGTCCGTGTGGTGTGTGTGCTCGAATTGCCGGATATATTTTCTACCAAATACCGGCTTCCGGGTTTGAAAACTATTGGTTGTAACAGATCATGTCCCTTTCTCCACCTTGCATGAGCTGATATTTCACTGAAATTTGCACTCAATGCAGTCTTACATGGACTCGGAGATGCGTGGTGTTCGCGTGCATGTCTGCATACATGCCGCTTGACAACGACCGCGCGCACATGAAGTTCCACAGATGTGTGTGCGCTGCTTTGCTACGAGGAAGAACAACGGTGTGAGGTAATTTGACTCGGACGAGCACTTTGTGATTTTCACCCTCGAGGAAGCTTGGCACCTATTATCCTTGACTGTCTCTTACCTTTGGCAGGAGAGGCGATATACATGTGCAATGATGAAAGCAGTGACGTGAGGAAGTTGCTTCCTGCAGATGGCCGACGTCGACTATGATGTTTTCTTTTCCTTGAGCCATGGTTTACTTTCTTGGGGTTGGGGTTTCGTTCGTTGCAACACACCTTAGGATTGTGGCTAATTATATCCCACAAGGATAAGTCTTGGCAGAAGACCCCCCTTGCTCTCTGGACAGGAGCTGTGAGTTTGTATATAGGTGCAAACTATAACCCAGTTAGGGGGGTTCACATAGAGAGTTTTACAGACGTGAAGAATAAGGTGAAGAACCATAATGTACTGAGGCAACTTTACAATCGATGTCCAGTAGCAAAGCAGTAGCATTAGATCTATCCATATTCCTTATCTTACACCAATATGATGCTGCTGATCACTGTTTATTGACTTCTGTTTTCAATTCGTGTACCTGTTTCCTCGCCTGGAATATGCAAGAGACGCATGGTTTCTTTATAATGCACCACAGATTTCTTCAAGCTGCTTGGAATCTTCTTTTCCCAGTTCATAAATGGCAAAAGATGATCTTTCAACCCCATGAATATGACCAGACAAGACAAATCATACCCAAATGACAGCATACAAGAGTTCAAGTACTTCATTGATTATCTGTGACCTTTTCCAATAGAGAAAGAAGCATAATAGGCACACCAACAATAGAAGAATTTTCCTACTTTACAATTGGCCACCTGCCATACCGAGTTTAAGTATTTCACTGATTATCTGTGACCTTTTCCAATACACAAAGAAGCATAATTGGCCACAAGAGCAATACAAGAATTTTCCTACTTTACAATTGGCCACCTGCCTCACCCTGTGCAGGCTCATTTATAGGTACGACTGCCAGAAGAAAACAACACCAAAGCAGGCAAAGCACGAAGCTAATAGATATATAAAAAGATGAGGAGTGTTGGCAGAGTGAATGAGCAAATTAGTTGCCTTTTTTCACTACTTGCTTTGGTTGTGCTTCAGCAGTTTCACCAAAATTTACTCCGGTAGTGCTCAGGTATTGACTCAGAGAGAGAGAGAGAGAGAGTACCAACTATTTTATAGTTCTTTTCAAAAAAAAATCCAATTTGAACTGCATGTGCTACATCAATATGCACAGGAGCAAAGTCTCCCTTCATACATAGAATACTGCTTTCTTACTCGCAGAATTTAACCACCTAAATTACAACGGTTAGGGAAGATAAACCCTTCGTCCACGTCCAACTTCCTCAGAGTATCAGTAGCAGTTAGTTCCTAGAAAAAAAGAACAACAGAATAAAATCTCTGTGTTGATGCACTAGCTAGTTACTACATAACAGCAGGCAGTACCAACTGTTGCAGCTGGTGAACAACATGTGACATCCTCGGGTCTCATGGAAGTACGTGCTGCGTGCAAGTGTAAACAAGGTCCACAACCTTTTGAATATCTCCAGCTTCTGGAATGTTAGCAGAAGAAGATGAAGATATGAGTGGATCTAATAGCTCGGGGTAGCGTTGAGCCTGCACCAGAGGCGTTGCCATTCAAATATACTTTGCCAACCGACGGAGTCAACTGCCTGTGCAGCTACGCCCACTTACGATTCAAGGCAGGAGCACTCCAAAACTATACACGTCACTCTTTGTCGTTATTCATTTCTATATACGAATTCTGGGGCAGGTACCCATGTGTGCCACAGCCATCATTGTTCTCTTATGCATCACTTTCCCATGGCACAAATTTTGAAAGACCTACCCCATAAATGGGCTCCAAACTCTTCATCAAGTAATACATTACTGGCGCGAATATCACGATGCACCACATGTGCTTGACCTTGTCATGCAGGAATCTAGAGGTAAAACAAAGCCAAGTAAGATTCTGTGTTACCCAGTTAAAAATAAATAAAGAGAAGAAAGAAATAGGATTCTCTTCCCCATACAAGAAATTTCTACTTCAAAGCAAGAATCTCGGAAACAATCTGGTGAACTACAGCACAAAGAATGCAAGAACCTCAATCCTGTTCATTCTGATTGATTTTAGATCAATGCCACACAGGAACTCATGTTCCCTTGTTTTCCAGTCCAACTATTAGCACCAATGTATTGCTGTGGCTTTCAATTTTCGTGGAAACCCACCTTCAAAGACCAATCTGAAGGAAGCATTGGAAAAGGAAAGAAAGACAATGAAGAGGGCAAGCATCCCAGAGACTGTATATGATCACAACAAAGGGTTAGACTTACGCAATTCCTTGAGCAAGTGTTGTGGCATTTTCATTCTCATGGCCCATCCAAGCTCCGGCCACCCCTTGGTATGTGGTGTAACCATCTATCTAGAGGCCCATTAGCTACAAACTCATAGACTATGTACCGGTCACCATGATCATAACAACATCCTTTGACTGCCACCAAATTTGGATGATGAAGTCTAGCACTCTTCCAATTTCAGAATAAAACTCCTTCTTCCTCTGAAAAGTAGTCCTCTTCAATCGCTTGACTGCAACCTTAGAACCATCTGGCAGGAGTCCGTATAAGTTCCCCCCGTCTTGGCATCTCCAAGTAGAACGATTTCCTCGCGTGGATTCTTTGTTACCCCGCAGGTCTTCCTTGGTGAAGACTTTCCATGAGGGTGAAACCAACGCAGAAGCAGCTGGATTGGATAATTTGCGTGACCTTCTGCGCCTCTTGCCTCGCTTGTAAGGAGAAGCCAGAGTAACGACGGCCCAGGTGGTGCCAAAAATTACTCCACTAACAACAAGAAGAATGATGAAATATTCCATGTGGTGGCAGTGCATGTGGTAACATTTGCTTTCTGCATGTTAGTAGTTAAAAAGGTTCTCAGTAAAATTGGCATTACATGGGAAGAGTGTGCGTTCCACAAACGAATAATGACTTTACCATTTCTAACATGCACACGAAAGAGTGCAATGCCGACAGTCTTCAACAGAGAGAGATGCAGATCCATTTGTCACCAGTGTACATGAATCACAGAGCTATTGAGTTGGCATGCCATATTAGAGCAATTGGATGTTGACATCGAACTTTGGAAGATGGATCCTTTCCATGTGAAGAATTGTCAGACCACTTCCAGCCAAACCATCAGAAGAACTATTCCTGCCTCCAACCCAGCAGTCACCGCTGGTGCTATTGCATAGATGATGCGTGAGATTCACTTCCTTGAGTGATACCAGAGCTGCTAAGTGTCCACCTTTATCCCTACAGGGGCCTCCGCGTCATTCCAGAAAAGTGTGTTTCAAAGAAGCCAAGCACTTCCTCTTGCTTGGGCCACTACCCAATCTTTAGGACATGTTCCTGTGAATTAGGAAGATAGAACTTTAACATGGAAGCTCGAATGCAGTTTCAGCAAATTAAAGAGGAAAGTAAGAAAGGCCAGTCACATAGCCAATTTCTATTCTACAGGAACCATGTTCTATAGAACCACCACTTTGACGTTTTCTTCTGGCATGCCAACACATACTTCCCCTCAAAAAGACATAGAGGAGGTCATGCGTTAGATGTCTCCTTGCTGATTTGTTTAAGGTCATTTTGCGATTACGCCTTGCTGTTCGTTTCCTAGTTACTGACTCTTGTCTTGGTTCTCTTGGTAAACAAGAATGTCCGAGATAAGATTCATACTAAATCAGCATTTACCATACCATCTGCTGCTGATGATAATCTGGAAGAGGGCCAGACAGATTCGAACAGAAGAAAGAGAGCAGAAACCGCAGTCACAGCCTTTCTTGAAGCAGCATAACACATCAAGAGTATAAGAAAACAAACATCAAGAAACCAATCCCCTCAGTCCATAAGAAGTTCTGATCTTAATGAAACTTTTTACCCAAAGAAAGAACCCCCCCCCCCCCCCCCCCCCTTTCAAATTCATCTTTCTTGTCCATTTGCAGCCCCCCTAGTGTGTCGGAAAACGCGAGAAGCAGCACACGTACCATTTCGCGGCTTCTCCTTCAGGAAGCGACGACCCGGCTGTTGAGCGTCTCGTTGAGCACCTGGAACAGAGAGCAGAGAGAATGAGCACCAAAACCATCACCGACCATCGCAGCAGCAAAAAGAGCAACGCGGCCCAAGCAATCTCACCGCAGTGGAAGCTCGAAGCGGAGTCACCAAAGAAGCAGCGAGCACGGAGAAGGAAAGCACGGAGACGAGGTCCCCTCTCATCACGGCCATCTCCGGAGCGGAGACCCAGGAACGGAGCTCACACGGAAGACCCAGAGACGCGATGGGAGCAAAGAAGGGGGGTCTCCATGGTCGCTCCGGCTTGAGAGAGTCGAGAGAGCAATGAATGAAGGAAGGTGGTAGGTATCAAAATTCATACTTTCCTCGCATCCGCCATTAATTCCAAGGACAAGAGTTTCTGAGTTTCTTTGTGTCTTTTTTGGTTTGCTTGCTGTTTGGAGGGCTTCATCGATGTTCAATCACGAGTCAACAGTCGCCGTGGACTGGACCTGGAGAGGGCTGCCGGTCGGAGCGGCCACTCCAATTTTAGGAAGGGATTTTGGCGTTCTACTCTTTTCTTGGTCTAAATTTTGACTTCTTAAATTCGAAACATCTTCAACAAAAAAAAATCGAAATATCTGAAATTTCCCACATAAATAGTCGCGCATAGAATAAATAGTTTTCATAATTATTTGAAAGTTGAAAGATATTGTAAATTATTGTGTGAAAGCCAAAATTTTTTCACAGGTAGTATTCCATAAGCTCTTATCTACCTTGGTCACAATCTTGAATGGCAATTTGGCAATCAAGATAGAGGTGGTGGTGAGAAAAGGATCAATGAGTAATGTTTATATGTCATAAATATGTCAAGTAATAAAATGATGAGTTTCTACCTTTGAATTCCCTAGGCATAATTTCAAGATTGATTTAGGTTTTCTACTCGACGGACCCCAAAATAGATCGAATGCTTTATTCGCAATTTCCTAGACTTATTAGGGTCAGGGCATTGCTGTATTTGCGATGATTTTATCTGTCGTAGTCGACATAAAATAAAGCAATGAAGTGAGTTCTTCTCAAGGTAAGAAATAAAAAAGAATTCCCATTTCAGATTCGTGACTTCAAATTAATTATTTAATAAAAATAATTCTATTGTCAACAAGCTACTTTTTTTTTTTTGCAGAATATGCTTCAAATTATATATTTTTGAGAAAGTTCTAAATAAGGGCTGAAAGTGCTCTCTTCTTTTCAAATAAGGATTTGAAGTATACATTATTTTAAAAAAGGGCCTGAAGTGCCCTCATTTATTTCAAAGAATGGTATGATCAATGTTATTTTCATCATTTTACCTTTTCTTTATTTATTCCTTTTCTTTTGTTCTTTTCATTTTTCTATTTCTTTTTTTTCCCTGTTGGAGCCAGCGAGGGCCCTGCCACCTATCCCAGACCGTCACCAATCGCGAGAGAGGCCGCCCTAGCCTAAATCTAGCAAAGCCATCACAAGCCTTGCTCCCTAGAGGCCATTGCCTCCAAACCCAATTAGTCACAGGCCATCGTTCATTAGAGGTTATTACAACCCTTGCCTAAGCAAGGGCCAGCCACATCTGGCAAGGTGAACTCTCGCTGGCAATAGGCAAGGTCCGCAAGGGCCTAAGTAAGGTCTTGACTTTGGCAATCCCTTGTTGGCCCTCGTCCAGTTGCTGGCAAGGGTCGTCGGGCCTCGTCGATCCCAATAGATTAGAAAAAAAGAAATAACAAAAATAAAAAGGAAAAATAAAGAAAATATAAAATGACAAAAATACCTTTGGTCCCCTTCTTTAAAATAAAATGAAAAAAAAAATACAAAACATCCTTTTTTGAAATAAGATTCATTTTCAATTCTTATTTTTTTAAAATAAGGGAACTCCATATATTTATATAATTTTAGAAAAATTCAAATAAGGGCCCAAAATCTTTTCATTTTCTCAAATAAGAGCTCCAACTGAACCTTATTTCAAATAAAAACCTGAAATGATATAGTATATTTCAAATAAGGGCCTAAAGTGGCTATGGGGTTTCAAAAAAGAACATGGTCTAAAGGGCATTTTCATCATTTTCCATTTTAATTAATTCTCTATTTTTTTTCTTTTTTAAAATAATTAAAAAGAGCAGCCCATAGCCCTCTCGCTTGTGGTTGTTGGCACACCGCTAGTGAGGGGTCGATTGGGGAGGCGAAGGCCAATGGGGCCATCGACGCCTTGACGAGGGTTAGAGACCTTGCCGTCAGAGGCGAGGGCCTCTTGGGAGAGAGTCAAGCCCTTGCCTAGGACTAGGCAAGGGTCATCGGCCCTCCCTTTGACTAGGGCTAGGTCGCATCAAAGGGAGGGCCAGCGACCCCAGCCTAGATTGGGGCGAGGCCGACCCTCTTCAAATTTTGGTGAGGGCAGGCCCTCACCTTTGGTCAGTGGGCTTGCTGGCCCTCATTGAGGTGTCGGCGACCCCCCACCAATAGTGGGCTGGTGGCCACATGTGGGAGCTACCCCTCCTGCTTATGTGGGTTGGCTAGTTTTTTTTTTATTATAAAAAATAGAAAAAAGAAAAGTCTAATAAAAAGAAAAAAATCAAATAAGGAAAAAGACGAAAATGCTCTGAAATCATGTCCTTTTTTTAAGATTTTATAATATTTCGGGCCCTTATTTAAAAACAATGTTCATCTCATATTCTTGTTTGAGAAAATAAAGACACTTCAAATCTTATTTGAAATAAGGTTCACTTATTAGAGTTCTTATTTGGGAAATTGGATAGACTTTGGACTTTTTAAAAATATATATTTCCTTTAATTTTTTTAAATATTATTTAGAAATAAACGCGAAAATAGCAAATAATCGGAAAAAAGATGGGCGACAATGTAATTGGGGAGAAGGGGTCGTTGAAGGCTTGACGAGGTTTGTCGAGGGAAGTCCGCCGAGTAGAGAAAGCATTTTCCGCCTTCCATTTTCGCGACAGCGATCCAGTTTCCCGAGTTTTCTTCAAGCCTCAGCAGCCGAACATGCAGGTAGCCATCTCTCTCCGCCGTGAAGCCTCCGCCATCTGCGGTTTCTGCTCCTCGGTAGCAGAGGCCAAAACACCTACCCCTTTTTCTTAATTCACGGCAACCGTCCTGAATCCCGGCCGCCAACCGGTCGCTGGGTTCGGATTTGCTTGCCGATCTCCGTGTTCTCTCGTGCAGGCCAGCGACAGGTTCAACATCAATTCCCAGCTTGAGCATCTCCAGGCGAAGTACGTCGGGACCGGACATGCCGACTTGAATCGATTGTGAGTTTTTTCTCCCCGGATCTTCTTTCGGCTTCGCGGTTCTTGAGCTCGAAGTTCCTTTCTTGGCTGCTGACTGCGATGCCTCTCTGGTTTCTTGTCTTTTGCGGGGGGTAGTGAGTGGGCGGTGAACATTCAGCGGGATAGCTATGCTTCCTACGTTGGCCATTACCCGATTCTGGCGTATTTTGCTATAGCTGAGAATGAGTCCATTGGCAGAGAGCGCTACAACTTCATGCAGGTCCTGCTTTGTTTTTTCTTTTTTCTCCTTCGCTTAGCTCTTGCTGCGTGTGTTATTCTGCTTATATCGGTGCTTGATTGAACTGTTGTGATGCTGTTTCTTGCTTTTCCTCCATACCCAGGTGAGCACCAATACGTGGTAGAATTGTTAAGTCTTGTGGTATGGAAGAAACGTGATTCTTTGAGGGATTGTGGAGAGTGGCTGAGGTTGGTTTCTGGGGTCCATTTAGTTGAAAGGTTGCA
Organism: Psidium friedrichsthalianum; assembly: GCA_019149425.1. Taxonomy (NCBI): domain Eukaryota; kingdom Viridiplantae; phylum Streptophyta; class Magnoliopsida; order Myrtales; family Myrtaceae; genus Psidium; species Psidium friedrichsthalianum. Next base: position 8,691 of record JAGVVM010008715.1, read on the forward strand.
TCTTTGCCGTCATAGGATCATGCCTTAATCAGTGCAATCCAAATCTTTCTTCGATTTGTCTTTGTTCCTCGAGTTTAATCCTGACAAATCGTGTTGATAGTAGTGTAAGTCAAGGCTAGGCATCCTTTGTTTGTGTGACGTGGAGACCAATTGTAAGTTTGGTTTTCAGCCGATTTGTTGCCTACAAATTTATAGTCAGTTTCCGATTTTAATGGGTCGTGATCTGTAGACCATATTGTATGTAGGCAAAAGGATTATAGTTCATGTAATGCTAAGGAGATATGTGGATCTAAGCTGAATTCACAGGCATGTTGGAGCATCTTGTTTTAATTAGTTTGATTTGATATGTCTTCTTGCTGTTTACTGGTTATAAGTTTTTAAGCTTCTTTTTTCCATACTAAATCTGTCACTCATTCTGAATGATAAAGAATGTGACGACAAGTGCAATTGGAGTTAGGTTTGAGAAACTAACTTAATTTCCAGTATATTTTTTGTTGATCTGACCCTGAAAATAGGTCCCATCAATATCTGAGTGGATATTGTGTCAGTTGTATGGTGTGAGTTATACCCACCGACAGCATGATAGTATCATAATACAGTTTTAACCCTTTTCAGGTGATCCATAGGTTAGGTGCAATTTCTTTTTGTTTGAACAAATGCTGTTCAAGCTCTCTTTTGTTGGTGGAGTTTTAAACAATGAGCTTTGGTAATGCTTTGTGTCTGTTCCTCGTGCTGGGTTGGTGAAAAATGGAAGTAAAATATCCTTGTGGTGCAGTTTCATCATTTAGTTTTATAGATGTGCTGCATGGGCTTTCCGTTCAAGTATGCATCAGACTTCACGGATTTGAAACGACAAATTAGATGCTTTACACTGGAGGTCAATAATCTTCCTGAGCATATACTGGCATACTATGTTGTGAAGTCTATACGATCCTCCTAATTCTATTATGGTGATATTTTTACCAATATGATTTCCCTCAAAGTCTGAACCATACTGCTTCAGTTCGTTCTATCAAACTTGGTGTTGAACTCTTTCTCTTCTTGTATCATTTCTTGTGTAGAAAATGCTCTTGCCATGTGGTCTACCACCAGAAAGAGAGGATGATTGAGTACATGACCATGCTTTCGAGTCACTGCTGTTCTGGCGAGGCCAGGGATTCTCCTCTTGCTGGATATCTGGATGTCTAATGAAGGCAAGCAAGGAATCCAATCCAGGAGACTCATTAGCCCCACTGTTGTCATATCATGCTTAGCTTGTACTACTCTAGGCAAAAGAAAAGTGAGTGGATCCCTAAAGTTTTTCTTATCAAACTTGTTTTTATCTTGATGGATGTATTGTTAACATGTGAGGTCTTAACTCATCAGTAACTTCAAAATGAAAATTCGAATCTTGCATTTGGGAATTTTCTGCTTTCATGCACAATTGCACAAGACCTATGGAGGAACTGGAATTCAGAGGCTGTCCCATATGTTAATGTCTCTGGCTCGATGGTGATATGGTGATGGTACTGGAAAACCCAAATGCTATAGACTGCTATGCATTTAGTTATGTAGAGCAGTGGACTGGAAGAAGAAGGTAGCGTATGGCATATCTGGTGCCAAAACTTGGCACATCAATGGACAGATGAATCATTTACCGCCTGAGAGATCCCTTATCCTCAGCTTATGTGGGTGAACTCTGATTTGAAGCTGTGGCATGATATATGAGCAGTTGAGTATGGAGGTGAATTGTGGATACTTTCCATTTTTTCTGAATACCTCATGAAATACGGGCTGCCTCCTGCAATATCTATAGGATGCGCTCATTTTAGGATTCTCTTCTTCCTTTCACACAGCTTACTAGTCAGTAGAAAGGGAGAACTTTCTTTTGCCAGATTCCAGCTTATCCTTTGTCATCCTGGAGGATCCACTGTAGGAAAGTGAGAAGGGAGGACCATCCTGCCTTTCTGGTTATGGATCGTCCACGCGGGGGGTCCATACGGGAAGAGATGCTCATGACGGGATTTCGCATACAAATTTAAGCGTTTCCCTGTTTTGGTATGAGGAGGGAACAAAAGTGCTTGTTTGTTCTGCTTTCTAGCGTTGCGAGACCTTCGCCCCTGCCAATGGACCCTCCGTTTTGGACTTTCACGTGTTGTCCTTGGCGCCTCCGGCCCCGTGTTTCCCAATTCACTGGGACAGCATCCTTTTGAGATTGGGATCACATATCGGATGTGAGTTCGACATCGAGACAAATGTAGAATACGAAGAAAAAACACTCCTACGTCGAGGCAGCCGTGCCCTTCTAGGTTCTCACTTCTCTTGCTGATGGAATTTGGTGACTGTATAGGCATAGGACAATAGCTCTGTTTTCCTATTTTTCCGTTTTTCTATTTTGGCGAACAGGTTTGAAGTAAAAATTCGTTGGTAATATAATTTCATTTTTCTATTTTCGAGACAATTTTTACTTAAAAATAAGTTTGGAACAAGAAGTTGAAATTTTTATACTATTATATTTTTGGAACAAATACAAAAATAAGAATTTCTTCTCGGTGCTCATTCCCTCGATTTCTCATGCGGTCTCCCTTTCTCTTGTATCCCTACCGCCGTTCACCATTGTCGCCACCGGTCTCAAGCCCCTCTTCGCCATCCGCTGCTGATCACCTCTCTCATGGCCTAGTCGTTGATCGTCGGTTTGTAGCCGCTCTCCAGCAGTCGCTGATTTTTGATTTGCCAGTGAATGGTCATCGTCTATCGTTAGCCTTTCACCAATCATTGGCTACCCGCCTTGTTCTCCCATTCGCCATATAGTGGCCGCTGTCTCTATTCGTCAAATGCCGACTAAATCACAATAGAAATTTATGCTGAATAGAATTTTTGTTTCAAAAAGCAGAAATTTTATATTGTTATTAAACTCGTGTTTTTATTCCAAAAAAAAAATCGTCTAGGGAATGGGATCTGATCAGAAATAGAACCTGAAAAAGAACGTTCCCTAGACGATTAAATAGGGATGGACCAAAGTATACACCATGAAAAGGAAATCACAGTCAGCCGAAATAAAGGAGGACATTGAAAAAAAACGTGATTCCATCGTTCTCGTTTCTGGTTGTTGGACTATGATAGTAAGACTTCCCAAGCTGTATTTAACTTGGTCTTCTCCTCTTCAGCTGCTGTAACCAAGAGACAGCGAGCGACGAGAAAGATGGAAAGACCAAAGCCAGAGTCGCATCAATCTCGTGTACCCAGTTAAAGTCACTGCCGCGGCAATTTCCGTTCCTCAGGCACCCCGCATTCCCACCGGTTCGTCTTCTTTTCTTTCCCCCACTCTTCTTTCTTGTCACCCAACATAGATTTTGCTCTCTTGAATTCTCTCCTCGGTGTGAACTTGTTCTTTGTCTCACTCGTGCGTCGTCTCTGCCCACTTCTGGGTGGGCAAGTTCAATTTTATGGCACTGGTCCCCTCAGCTTTCGACACTTTCTTGATTGAATTCGTGTATGGCTTGCGCAAGAGATGAGATTTCTGCATCAGCCGAAGTCTGCGGGTCTTGCTCATCAACCATGGGATGATTATTAGAATCGTCCTCTGAGTTTTGGTGATGTGCCCTAGAAGGGAACTCTTGTTTTCCTGTGCCTAGTCCCTGACTTTTGGCGGTTGGTCATGAGACATTGCTCTTCGCCAGCAAGATTGTTCCGTCAATTCGGTTTTTTTAGTTCTAATGGATGCTGCTGCATATGCCGGATTTCAGTGGGGACCGGCAATGGTTGTCGTTAACAGCAAAGGCAGGGCATACACTCAAAGAGTTTGAACCAAAGTGCTCTGGAACTGTAAGCTTTGTTTTTCCATGATGAGCATTTTCAGAGGTTTGGCTGCCCGACGCCATTCTTTTTTAGTGAAAACAAATGAGGACTTGTCCTTAATATTTGCTTGTGGGTATTATCCAATTTTTCCGCTGTTTTTTAACTTGGAACCAAAAGATTGGGGAAATCCAATCATCCCCATCAGTTTATATGGTAATGATTCTGCTTTGTTATCGTCGCACATCTTTTATGTTCAGGGGGTGCGAGGGCTCCTGGTATGATGGCTGAAGATTTCTTTGAACAAGCCTGGTGAGGTTACTGATGGCGTTCTCGTATGGGAATGGTCCGGCTCTGCATGGGATAAGGGCAATGAAGCGGCGAACTGGTTTTCGAACTATTCTTGGACACCCAAGCGACTTAGTTCGTTTCAATGCAGGTGGGGGGTGGTTAGAGTAATTTCAGAAAACAAACTCTGTAACATGTTTTTATTAGACAAGCTTGCTGCAGAAATTTTCTCCTGTTAGCATCTAGGATCTATGTCCTGTACTAAATTGAAGGTCTTCACTTGCGTCTCTATGCAGCAATCGGAAACATCCGGCCTGTGGATCCTCAATATGCCTAATGACATAACATAATGGTTCGCCGACGGATATCCTCTTCTTGCTGTATCTTCAGTGTCGGTCTCGGGGAATAATGTTTCAATGAGCTTGATCTTGATGAATTCTAGACCTAGATCTTACCGGCTATCATTTGCAGGGATCATTGGAATGCACTCAATATCTGCCTCAAGGAGCCAGTACCAGTGAAATCGTTTTTGACGCGAAAGTAATTTTTGGAAAATACTTGTTTATTACGTGAACTGACGGCCATTATCAAGACGATGGTTTTGGGATATTGTAGTGGTCCCAGTCTCTAGGAAATTGGTTGAATGTAGGAGACAAGCATCTTGTTTGAGTTCTTTGATGTCCGTATGCAACAGCATTTTCGTGATGGCTGATGAACCGTTCTCCGAGGACCTATGGACTTAGAGATCGAGTGATTAACAAGATCACTTTGCAAGGGTGGTCAAGCGTGGCTCTCGCTGTAAGGTACCAAGGCTATCTATTTCCTCGACCAATTTATTATATTGCCATGGCTGAGCTAGATCTTTGTAGATCTTTTCACGACCTATCTCTTTGCTGACGTGCGATGAAAAATATGTTCTAGATTCGGGATACAGCACCTAATAGCTTTACTAGCTATTAACTGCTAGCCGGATTTCCCATTCATATCTGCACATCAGAAGAAACCATAACTCCAAAAATATATCACTCTGGCAATTGCGGATATATCTCTGAACAATGTGCGAGGCAACTCCAGATGTTCTAGGGCTATAGTATCCGATGTAAGTGATTGGCAAGAACAAGGGACCCTCTTGGACTCTTGGCGAGTCTTATCTTTAAAACCATCACAAAAGTCATCTATGTTTTCCGTCTCTTATCATGCTCAGGTTTTTCTTCTTTTATGCCAAAATACTGTACTACATGGTATGGCCTTAAATGGCATTTACAATGCCTAATCCCAATTGCAGACTAATTTATACCGTCCATCCCATTACTTTGGATGTCATGTATTTTGCAGGAAATTGTGCGGCCTAAAGCCGGTTGAAAAAACGAGGATGCTGGTCTCATATTTTCTAGATGCTACCTGACCAATGGCGTGAATCACTTGCCATTCATTTTTCTGTGAAAGATTCTAAACGAACTTCATTCAGGTACCGTCGATTGATCATGAGACTGTGCTGTAGTTAAGCCAGAGATTACGAACTCTAAAGAAGTTCCGCTCAGATAAAGCATTGCGCCTAACTGGAAAGCAGCAGGGAAAGGTTTTGCTCATGAACTTCAAATTCCTTCATTGAGGCTTTTGCTTAAGTATACGGTCACCTTATTTCACCCGGGTTTGCAGGTTTTCATGGGGCAGACAGTGGTTCTAAAGGAACTTACGGTCCTTCAAGGACGGGAAGGCACGGTCATCAAAGTCGGAGATTCCGGTCACTGTGGTTCAAGATTGTGTCATCCTGTTGCTGAAGCACCTGTTTAACAAAGTTTGACAGCCGTTGTACCACGCCGCCTGCCGCATGTATTACTAATGCATAATGCATACGAATAAGACTTGGAATCTGGAGCGCCGGCGGAACAATCTTACTGCTGATGCCTGCGCAAGAATGAACCCTTGGGAACCCTTCCGTTTTTTTCCCTGGGAAAAAAAAAAAATATCCTAAATAAAAGATCCGTATACAGGACCTCTTCCAGTCCTCTTTTACATTTTTCCTTTTCTTGCTTGTATGGCTCGCAAGATCTGCCCAAAGGCACACTGCCGCATCATGTATCTAATTAGACTCAACAAGGTCATTTATCTTTCCGGCAAATGTCTGTCGCCATTCCAATGCACTTACACTGCACAAAGCTGTTCGCGGCTTGCGAGCAAAAGCGTCGCCGCCCTTCAATTGCTGCCGTAACGTCAAAGCACGCAGGAAATCATATGCTGTTTGGGCACACCCGGGCTGCCGCCTAACGGGACATTTCGATTCTTGATATGTTTCTACGCATTCACACGCCAAGTTCTCAAAGTTTGGAAGCGACTTCTCCTTCGTACTACATCGGCCAGACTCATCTAGAACCTTCGACGCCATCTCGTCGCATTCCCGCATTTCCGATATAGCCTGGCGAGCTCTTCCATCACTTACTCAATATGAATTTGGTGCACGATTCTTAACAAACGAGGAGGGTGAACCCTGTGCAGATAATCTTTCGCGAAGTAGATAGATTCATTACTACTTTACCAACCAAATCAATAGTGTAGATTTAGGTCAACTTGTCCCAATGAAAATTGGCCTATTGCATGAAAAGTACGGTCTAAGCAGATTGACATTTATATTTACCATTCCTAAACGCTTGCCAAAGAGTTCGTTTGTTCGACAAAGAACTAACTTTCGAACTTTTTCAGGGTTTAGATGACGAATTACTCGAACAACACGAAGACCTTTTTCCATGTAATATATAAATAACAAGCAAGCCTTAAGCTGTTAAGCTTAGTCTGGCCTTTTGATTAGTACTAGGAGTAGAGCATAGGTAGATTTATATTGACGGAGGGCAAATGGGGGTCAGTAAAGATTTAAACTCAAGAATCTAAGGATCTCTTTGCTCTGATATAATTGAAATTTGTGCGATCACTGTCATTGTTTTTAAAAGCTTTGAGCTATCGGATGAATACATTATTTAATATTTTAATTTATTCTATCAATGAGAAAATGAGTTTTCTCACTAAGAAGGGAATCCATTTCCTCTGAAACTGATTTTTAACCATACAATGTGCCTTAGGGAATTTCACTCATTTGGTAATATACCCGTAAAAAATGTGCTTTTTTCACTGTGTCAGCAAAAAAAACAACCAAAACAGCGTTCCAATTTCTATGAAATTGAATTTACTTGAAAATGCTTTTTCAATCATTAGGAAAGTTGTAATGGAACAACCGATTTGTGAAATTCCATGATAACAGAGAAAGTACTTTCCTGAAAAATTATTTTCCACAGAAATGTGTTTTTATCCTTTTTCAATTAGAGAACTTCATTTTCCTAATTTTAAGCATGCATATCTTCTTTCACACTATAAATAAATTTTTTCGTCGATTGATTGATCTTAGCAAAATAAACACGTGAAAACTCAGAAATTAGTTTGCTTTTTTTTGAAACCTAACAAAGGAAAATTTTCAAATAAGGACTTGAAGTGTTATTATTTTCTCAATAAGTCTCTAAATGAAAGTGGACGCATGTTTTTAAAGAAAAGACTCGAAGATCCCAATTTGTTTCAAAAAACAGGTGCTTGACAAAGGGTATTTTTTCATCATTTTATATTTCCTAAATTTTTCCTTTTCATATTTTTTTTTTTCATTTTTTTCATTTTTTTTTGCTTCTACTAGGGAACTTGCAAGGGCTTGTTGGTAGTTGGCAACTTTGGCCTTGGCCCTTTCTGTCCATAGGCGAGGCTTAAGACGACCTTGGGCGGGCTATGCCTAGGCAAGGCGACCCTTGATACCCCGAGAGGCGCTCTCTTGGCCCTCAATCGGTTGCCACCCCATCGCCTGGGATCGACCACGGTGAAAGAGAAAGTAAAAAAAAAAGATTCAAAAATGTAAATTACTAAAATACCATTGGATCAGGAAAATGATGAAAATTTATATATTTCTTTGAAGTAAGATTTATTTTTAAACTCTATTTGAGAAATGAAACACTTCCACACGTTCGTTTGAAAATTTCCTCCATGAAAAACTAATTCTCAATAGTACATCGCGAAAGGATAGTGGAGAAATGGCCCACATTTTCTCAAGCCCAGCCCAACGGCTAAGACGAATTTGGAAGCAGCGACGTCAACGGAAACTCCTGAACGTCCTCGCGGCGGTAGCGATCTTCTTTCCGTATCTCCTCCGTCGCACCTCCTCCGCTCTCACCCGGCAAAACGTCGATAATCCCACTTCCATTCCCCGTCCTTCGCCATTCCTCAACAACTCGTGCCTCGGTTCGACCTCCTCACCCTCCTTCGGCTCGGCGCTGTCAACGAACCGCCAGCAAAACCGAGCAGTGGCCACTCAGACATGAATCGCCTCTCGTCTCTACTGGATCCCGCGCCGCCTGCTCCACGGACATGGGCGGTAGTTTCCTCTCTTGATCCGCCGGCTGGGAGGTACGGCTCGTAGTTTCCAAATTCAACGTGAGCATACCGAATTTTCGTTCTCCATTTTCTTCCTCCCTCTTCCTCTTCCTGTGGTGGTGTCAGGACTCGGCGGGGACTACGCTCATGGATCGCATACCCGGATT
>JAGVVM010008717.1:0-20253 GCA_019149425.1 Psidium friedrichsthalianum
TTCTAATTGTATCTCCAAAATATCTCAAAAGAGAAGGGCAAGGGTTCCAAATATTTAGGACATTTAATCATTGGGTGAATTTTTATGATCATATTAATTAACAAGGCTTTCAATGTTTTCCCATGTTTGTCCAAACCTACACCTCCACATGTTTGTCCAACAAATTTGATCTATTCTAAAAACATTCCACCGATTTCATTGTTTGTACCACACCTGATACGCCATTTTTTTTTTTTTCTCCCAGAGTTGTGTCACACTCCGTCTCGCTAGGGTTTCTGGTAATGAATGTTTGCTTTGCTCGGTGTGCTGTTCTGTATGATGTAATTCGCTCCATCTATTGCTGGTGGTGCTTGCCTTTTGCTGTTTTGCTTTGCAGCTGGCTAGATTTCGTGGAGATGTTTGTGAAGAGGCACATGTTAACTTTTCTAAGAAATTCTCCTTTTTCGTTATTTCCCTTGTTCATACCTGCTTCCTAAAGATTCGTTCCTCAGACCACACGATCTCTAGTCTAGTTCTACACATCCAACATTCCTCTTCTCTCTTACCAGCGGCTACGTTTGTTCCTTCATCTTCCTTCTATTTTTCGTTATTAATGTTATAATTTATTTCTGGTCTTCCCTCCTTGATTAGACCTCTTGGTGATAATAGACCCAAAAGGGATAAGACTACCTCTATAGCAATCTGCATTAAATTAATGCTGCTCAATTCTCAATTTAAAACACTGTTGTTTAGGTGTTTTTTTTTTTTGGAACATTAGATCAAAATCAAGCTCTAGTTTACTACAATGCATTGAAATACAAAACAACACACAATTGGCTAGGAAAGAAAGACCTGCGGGTAGATTTACTGCGTAAGAAGAGAGGAACATTGTTTGTGGTACATAGTAAAAAACCACAAAGAAAAAAAAGAACTGTCTACAGATAATAGGACCTGAGGCCCTTACAAACAATCGTAAAAAATGATTCAAAGCTTCGTTTTTTATTAGTAATGTTTGCGACTGAATTGTGTTGCTAATACGATATTTTGCGGCTTGATACAAGACATAATGTCGTAAGTTGTGGCAACTATATGTGGTGCGTAGATATAGATTCATAAGACACAATTAACCCATGAAGCCATTGTAGAAGACTTGAATAACCGCAATTAGGTATTCCTCAGCGTCTATATCCATTCTTAAAGGATGAGGCTCCCATAAGTGGAGGGTGGATTGTCATTTAAAAACACACAACCACCAATGAAGAAAGACACTTTGTAGTTCCGGACCTACTTATTTACGCAGACTCGATGTGCTCAACTTTTCCGAAGAGAACTTCCAGAATTCGCCTCCTTTAATCCGCTTTATATTTCTTCAACAGAAGGAACGAGAGAAAGGAATCTGTGAATTATTCAGGTAATAAAGGATGCATTTGATTTGGCATCCACTCCATCATGTATGATTTGATCCCTCATTTCGCATCTCAAAACTTAATATTTTCATCATTTTCTCTACAAATTTTCATCCCTCCTTTTTTTCCCTCATTTACCAAACAATACAGTGAATTTTTGAACTATGTTGATAAGAAGGGAAGCCACTAACGTTTCTCTGGATAAACTTTTGCTTTTTGACTTAATCTCTTGTGGCACATGCACTGGCTTTTTTTAAAACCCAAAACAATAACATATAAATGTTGACACATAGATTCATATTTAATTTGTACTTATGTTTAATGCAAACAAACAAGATCCAATCTTCAGCTGGCAGCTAAACATAAAAGAGCATCTGCCGCCACTGTTTCACTCAACAAATAGAATTTGATTCAGATAGTACTAAGGAAAAGTGTGTATATCCTATCAAAACAAGCAGCTTCTTAAGGAGATCAACCATGACATCGATTATCTGCTTAAGTAGAAAGATTAGCTGTAAGTTTGCTTTCTTACAAGAGATAAAAAGAAAAGCATGCAGGCAAAACACATGTGGTCGACCAAACATTTTTGTGTGAAAAAACTGATATCTATTCTATGTTTCGGAGCAAGCTGGCGAGGAAATGCAGTATCTACATTATTTTAAATCTCCCTATTTGCCAAGTTTTTAGCTTTTCAAATTTACATCCGAATATTCTGCCCCCCCCCCCCCCCCCTCCTCTGTTTCCTCTCTCCCCTAATTTACCACACACAGTACTAGGCCTCCTATTTTGCTAAGAAGGTCACGACTCCACTGTAGTGTCTATATATTTTGTTTCTTCCCACAGTATTTAGTTGGCCTGTTTCTATTTCTCATTCTTTTGTCCTCCCCTCAGCAACCACCTCCTTCTCTTCCTCCCTCCCCCAAACAAAGTGCCCAAGTTTACAGATCGAGGATGGAGAGAGGAGGGAAAGCAGATTCATTTTCCTTCTCTCTCCTATATGCCGCCACATCTTCCATCGGTGGTACCAATCCTCATCAAACAAACTGTTATACTCCTATTGACAGAAGATGGAGAGATAGGATACATCTTTCTTTAGTTGCATATCATGACACCGAACGTGTATCTAGCAGCCTGTGCGTTAGAGCTTTAAGAACATATGTACAAATAAAACATAGGGATCACATTAGGCGCATTTGTCAGTAATTACCATACTCATGCTGTGTGCAAGAATTATTGAAAAGTAATGCTCAAAATGCAAAATGTAGGTTTTCCAGTCAGCAAGTTATTCGATGTATGAATATAAAAGTGACATATTGTCATAACCGAAAAACAACCAAGTATTTAGTAAGTTAAACAATATCAGCTGATGAATGTCACTGAAGTAGCTAGGGGAAGAAATTCCTTATGATAAAAGGTAAAAAAAGGACAAACTGTAAGCAAATGCTATGGACCCACATACCTTCCTGAACGAATTATGACCTGCATTTCTTCCTTTTATTTTTTGTCCTATAAGTCTCTACTATTTAGGTCAATGAAAAGTAACTGACAAGACAACCACAACAGTAAAAAGACCATAAAGAAAGAAAGAGCAAGAGCATACCTCAAAAGCACCAGTGAAGCTCCACTTCAGTTGGTTTGTCTTCAGACGAGGTATGACAACTGATAATACGGGCATTGTCGGCCTGTACTTAGCTATCAACCTGCAATTTAGATGTAAGGGCATGTGATTGTTCTGTCATGGAATTAAATTTAGCTCTGAAAATGTGGCTAAAGGTCCATTCATACACCAACAATTATAGGACAACCAGGAAAAATGAAGTCATCTACTGATGAAGGGATGAGATGATCAGCAGAAGGGTACCTTGCAGCCCTTCCAGAAGAAGTAAAACATATAATAATAGATGCCTTCACCTTAATCGCTGCTCGTACCTGAGAAAAATGAAGATGATCTAGTCACAATTATTCCATGAGAAAGTGGGGAGCATAGTCTACACGCATGTATCAGAAAATGATGGAAAAAGAAACCGATAGAGCATACCGCAGATGAAGCAATAGATTCCAAATGGGTCATTGGTTCTCCAACATACTTGACAGTCTTCTTGAAATAGAGATCTTGATTGAACACCTTCTCAGCCTATTTTATTTGAGGTCACAACACCAGTTACTTTGTATATTATGAGGAATGTATCAAGAATAATCAGTAATAATACGATGGCTTGAACTTCCAACTCTCACCAACCGAGCACTGAGAATCATCTCACTACGACAATGTCCCCCAAACCAAGAAGAAGGATCTTAATAGAGCAATTCATTCTATGCATTGGGAGATGTGAGTTGGGACAGTCTACAGGTAAAGGTCGAATCAGGTTGAGGCAGACTTATGATAAGCAAACTATTTGATTTGTTTTGGTTTTGATTTCAACAAGCACAAAGGCTGATTGCTTAATAAAAAAGTTTAACGTGAGACAAAAGTAAAACTATTCACTCTATAACAACCAAGGCTTATATTGCTAAGTGTCTATTCTCAACAGTGAACTGACCCCTACACAACGCACCAAAAAACCAGAACCTATGTGCCAAACAACTACAATCTATGTGCTGAACAGCTACAAAATACTCCCATCCTGTAGTGAAGTGTCACTCTAGACTCAAAACAGAGAAAATGACAGACTGCCCAGTCATTCTAAGAACCCATCTCTCGAAAAAAGTTCATTGATGGGAGGAAGTAACTTTTTGCGGCACAAGACATTCAGAAACTACCAATACCGTATTGAGTGCAATGCAAGTAGCACGGTACTCTTGTAGAAAACCTACCTCGGAACAAATTCTACCAACAGTTGATATAGTCTCTACAGGATATAATCCACGCAAAGTTTCAGCACCAAGAAGAATTGCATCGGTCCCTGCAAGCACGTTAGATACTTTGAGTATCGGAATAGTCAGAAAGAAGAAAGAGCATGAATACCTCCACTATTGCCTCCTTAAGAAGATAGAGAATAAATTGCAGTCTTCTACAATTCTTCATGGTTAATGAACTATCTACGCACCATCCAATACAGCATTAGCAACATCAGTCGCTTCAGCACGAGTAGGCCTCAGGTTATCTGTCATACTGTCCACAACACGAGTAACTACCGCAGGCTTCCCAGCCATGTTGCATTTGTAAACAGCAGCTTTTTGAAATAAAAACACCTAAAACAGTAAGAGAATTGATCAGCAATGAGAATCACCAAGGTCTATCAAGGAAAATATCCTAACGAAAAGGAGAACAGAGAACTAGACAGATCTTGTGTAGGAACGAAACAGAGAATTTCTTAGTAACAGTGCCTTCACAAACAAGCTCCACGAAATCTAGCCAGCAACACATCATACAGAACAGCACGAGGTGACAAACATGAAAGCCTATATGATCATAAAAATTCACCATGATTATAAGTCTAAATTTGGAACCTTGAGATATTTGAGACAACTATTTCCAGGTATCACTTTTATAGCTCTCTGCAGCATTGCATAAAATAAAATGCACATTACACAACACGGTCAAGATTGATCACAGTCGGAACAAGAAAAAAATAATAATTTCATTTCTAGGATCTACTAATCTTTGTGCACCCAAAGATCCATTCTTCACATGACAAAGGTCATTTTTACCATAGACAAGTATATCAGCATCCGCATGCTAGATTAAGAATGAGGTTACTGAATTATCTAAGCATATCATCTTGCACATATAAGGAGAAACTGTCAATTAATACATGTAAGCAGCTTAAGTAGCACTTAATTAGGACTAGAAAATAACAAACCATCTTAAGCATGTCTTACCTTCTCAGGTGGAAGATCAATACCCAAATTTCCACGAGAAAGAATGATACCATCAGCTTCTTGCAGGATTTCATCGAAATGATTCAAACCCTAGACAGGAGAAACAGACAGTAAATAAATGCTCAATTTCCCAACAAACTATAACCCTTCTCTTACAATGCACTCACTTCTACATTCTCTATCTTTGCAAAAATCTGAGTCTGACTGAGGTCACCCAATTTGGAAAGAAATTCACGTGCCTGCATCATTATAAAGAAAATCCTGTTACTACAATATTTGCCAGAACTGCAAACATTGTGATTTAAGTAGTAAAACTCATTGTCAAAAAATGCAGGCACACAATAATTTTTTCCCTTACATGGCGGACGTCTTCAGCATGCCTGGTGTACGACAGTGAGAGGAAGTCAATTTTATTTTGTACTCCCCACGTGCTTATAACCTGAATTTAAAAAGATAACTTCCAGGGTAAACAACAAAGAGCAGCACAAAGAAAGCTAATTATCCAACCAAGAGCCAAGCATGATGTTGGACTATGATTTATAGAGCCAACACACACAGTTAGACTTGCTTTGTTGTCATTGTTGTTATAACTGTATTGTGCATAATCTAAAGCAACATACCCCCTTGTCCTTATCAGAAAGTGTAGGCAGCTCTATACGAATTTGAGAACCATGCAAGGTAAATAGTGATCCAGCCAGTGTAGCGGAGTTCTTTATCACACAAACGACATCATCTCCTTTTACTTCGGACACCTGCTCACAAGTAGTCAAACATATTAGTCATGACACTCAAGTTAAAACACAAGAGATAGGTTTAAAAAAATCACCAATATAAAATTGCTAAAATAAATTTTTTGATATTTTCTACCTCCAACCATACAGAAGTGGTTTCACTTCCAGTGAACAAGTACTGACCAATGAAAATGGTGTCTCCCTTCTTCACTGCCTGCAATAGACAAAGCATAGCATTGGTTTTTTCAGACTGGGGAAAGTATAAAGAGTCATCCAAATTTAAAAGACAACCCAATGAATATGTTTAGGCATGTAATAGGGCAAAATAACCATGAAGATGTGAGCTCACGTCCAGAATAGTCCTGGCATACTTAAGTGTCTCTCACATATCAGAACATTTTTTATTTTTTCTGACCAAAAAAAAAAACATTTTCAAGAAAGCACCAAGAAAACCACCCTCCCACTCCCAAAAGTTATCCGTTCACACACATATATTTCCCAGATACTGAACATTGGTTCGAGAAGGATCTGTGACGACACATGCTTATGACACAAGGTTATGAAAAAATAAAACAATTATTGGATTTAGACGGGGGGACAAATTAATTATTTCTTGATCAACTCAAAGCTGACTAAACAAGACTCGTGCAACATGTAAAGAAACGACATGATCCTGTGCTTGACAATTTCTTGTAAGAGTTTGCCATCAGCAACATCAAATTCTATCAAGAAGGCACTTTTTAAAAAAGTAGTGATCGAGGATCGTCTTTCATGTAATTAGCATCACATCAGATCATTTCAGATGAAGACAAACTGAAAAAATTTTCATCTGCAGTAGAATATCAACAATACGTTCAAACTGCTCACACAAAAGTACATTCAACAAACAAAGCAAAACTGGAATGTCTAGCAATATGACAACAGGGTCAAAGTTAGATTACTACCTTTGACAATCCATCAAAATTAATAGGCAACAGCTCTGAAGATGCCTCTTTTCCTTGGTCAGGTGTCAAAACAACGATAGCATCGGCCTGCAGCGAGATGGACTTTTCACTTTTGTTAACCACCTGCAACTCAGGTCCGACTGTATCCAGCATAACCTGATGAAAAACAACACTAGGGTAAATTCAAAACTCGTTTATTATTCTCAAACTCATTAAAGACAGATATTGCAAAAAGAAGAGTAAGGCTATGCTTGAAAGTGTGGTGAAAATGGAATATTTTGATGATTGTGAAAATTTTATGAGAAGGAACTGGAGAAAAACTTTAACACTAGGGGTATTTTCTTTTCTTTTTTCCTTCCCTCTTGGTTTGCCAGACATAGCATCAGCGAAACTGTGAATGCACAAACACAAGAAGAATCACAAGCTCGCGGATGTACCCCTCCACTGAGTACTAACAATAACACCGACAGCGATCAAAGAGCACTGAATCAGCAACGTCCGGAAAAAATGGGGAAAAAAGAGACAGCCTGCACATCCTCTGTAATTTACATTGAAATGTCCCATCAAAAGGGCATCTTTTTCACCTACTACTTGAAAACTTAGTGTATAAATAAAGAGATGAAAGCCGGCAACACAAACTAACCCAACAAAACATTCTGCCAGCGTCTCAACCTTAAAGGTGTCATCTTTACATACTTAAAAACACAAGAGTTGCCATGAGGAACTTACAGCGCAAAGCTTCTTGGTACTCTTGATGGCGGCCTTCAAATTCTCCAAAGTCTCCTGGTGGTACTCGGGACTCCCCCAAGAGAAGTCGAATCGAGCCACTGTCCACATCAAAAGACGCTATCATAAACTCCTCTACCCCACAAGCTAGAGAATCAATACCCTAATCTCCTCTACAAAATAAACAGAGACCGTCCAACTGACAGGATCAAAACTCAAAATACAAACCAATTACCGGACATTCCAGCCTTGAGACAACCGGAGAGGACCTCAACCGATCGGGAGTTGGGACCAAGAGTCCCCACAATCTTCGTCATGGCAGGAAAAAAGCTCTGCGCATCAAAAACAAAACAAAAACCCAAAAGGGTCATCAAAATCGAAGCGATGGATGAAAGGGCAGCGCAACCACAGCGCAGATCCAACAATCAATCCAGAGAGAGAAGAAACAGAGAGAACTCACGGCCTTGGATGGCTCGAGGATGGACGCCATCCGAATAGGCTCTTCGAGAAGCAAGTGATTGGAATGCATCTTGATCGACCGCCGGAGATTGAAACGAGCGCGGTGGGGGGAGAGAGAGAGAGAGAGAGAGAGGGAACGGGAGGTCCTTCGATCAAAGTTGGCGTGAATCGACCGAAGGGGACGAAGGTGTGTTTTTGCTTTTGCGCGGCGGTCGACTCTTGACCTTATACTAATATACAGAATAAAATAGAATAAAATAAAATGTGAGAAAAAGAGAGGGAATATGCTGTCTGGTGAAGACTATATATTCATCATCCACCCAAGTCGGATTGACCATATCCAACTTATTGATTTTGGATGGAATCTGCGGGTATCGATCTGATTTCCACTTCTAATTTTCTAGAATCGATAAGTATCGGTTCGATTCGCGATTTCGAGTGAGAACCATCCAACCAACCTAACTGAATCAGTCTCTTCATATAATATAAATATGTATTCTTTTAATTGAAGCTATTCCCGCAAAGACCTAGAATCCAAGCACATCCGTTCAAAAAAATCTAAACCCAACTTATTTTCAATTGTGATATGTGTTGCGGACTATAGATGCATTTGAAAACCTGCGTTAATTGGCTAATCAATTGCTATCGTATTTCTCACGAGGCTTGACTCTATTGCTAACAATGACACTACCGTCTGCAAAGATATTGTCCTTAAAATTTTTATGTGATAAGAATACTGAACGCAAACATAAGAAATGCACTGCCAAAGTCTCAAGATGAGCCCTCCTCTTTCAATTGATAGGAATTCGTTCTATTTTTTTAATTGATGTTGATGTTTGGTAAGACCGTAACCAAGATCCAATGGGAAATCGGACTGGACCAATGGTTCGATTTTCAAGCAAATTCATAGAACGAGCGGATAGTTCACAATTTGCATTTTACGAAATTAGTCCCTAACGGGCAGTTATCAGTTTTAGGGTAGGAACTACCCATCTTAAAATCGATCGTCCTTACTATATATAGCGAGGGAGGGATGCATTGCGAACAATGATCTTTCTCTTTTTTGTTTTTTTTTTTATGCTAACTCCTGCCCGATATCTTGGGCTCAAGGAACAGGAGTCGCGAACCTCGTTGGTCGCTCGGAAACTCCGGACGTTTTGGCCGTGTCATGATAATCCTGGCGCTCTTCATCGGCAGCGCCGTGTGTGATGCCGATGATGAAGTGACGGTGGATTCCCTCAAAACGAGCAGAGCAGACAATAACGTCCAAAGGTTGTGAACACCGATCGAGCATCACCTCATCTTCTGTAGAGGCTCATTCATTTAACTTCAGGTACCGTCTTCGGTTTCCAATATTTCTCGAGGAAAAGAAAATCACGCTTTTTTTGTTGACAAATGGACCACAAGTCGGACGCTAGCTTGTTTAAAGAGATAATTTCACATTGCTTAAGAAGGAAAAGAACGCCACGGAGTGACAAGTAAATGTCAATTCAAAGTTTTTTTTGTAAAGGGAAATCACTCCCTTAATATCAGTGAACGATTTTTAAAAGTTACGGAACTCAACTGATTAGAAAAATTATGGCATTTAAGTGAGCGACTGAATATTAAGACACTTATGATACTCTTATTACCACTTATGGGTGTGCGTATAATTTTCAAATCGATAGATACTCAAATATCCTAAAAAAATAATTGAAAGTATGATAGCCAATTCAATTCTAAAACTTTCAATTTTATCATTTTTGTCCTAAATCTTTAGACCATTTGTCAATTTGGTCTTCTAGCTAATTCTGGCCAAAATCGCTACCATGAATGCTGGCTGCCCTACATAACACAACCTATAATGATCTGGCGAGGACAACTTTTTGAAATTTTTTTTCAAAAAAGTCGTAATTCATTTTTCCCTATCCCCTTTTTTTTTTACCTTTCGTTTTCTTCTTTTCTTTTTTTTCTTTCCATCAAATTTCGTCCAGCCGCAGGCGAAGGTCTTTGCGCCCTCGCCAAACATTGGAAAATAAAGTAGTTGAGAAATACTAAGAACGTAATTTAATAAGAAGAAATTCTATGTGATGTATTCGGAACACTTCATAACATTTTCAAGGTTCCTCACCACATTGGAGAATGTCCGATCAACCAATTCTCATTTTATTTGGTGATTATCAACCATATCGTAAAATGTCCACTTGCTCGACTACAATCAAATTATGAAAAGAACTTGAGCTCCATCATTACAAAGCTTGAACAATGTGTGTATGTATTTGAGGATAGCTATGGCTTGGTCGTTTGTTTCAAGAAAAATTCGAGATTTGAAAAATATTTTTCGAAAGTGATTGGTTATATCACATTTAAAAATTAGGCAACGAAAAATATTTTCACTATCAATAACTATTCATGCATAACTATTTTCATGATGATGAAAATATTTTTATTAACTCATTTTTGTAAACGATAGAAGAGATTATTTTTCGAATTTGCTTTTTAAATCTCGAGTTTTTCGTGAAACAAACGTACTCTAGTTAACAGAAACTCATTTAAAAAGAGAACAGAAGCTCCGTAAGGCTAGGACAAACCTATGATGACGAGAACCGTTGAGCTCGAGCTTTGACCGACTCGCCGAGATACTCAAGCTTTTGCTCGAAATCGGACAAGCCCATCATCTCGAGTAATCATGATATCGACGGGAGTTATTCGCGAGTAGTTTACTCGGTTTCACTTCGCCCGGGGGCATGTCGGCATATGCAGCTTCTGGAACATTCTCTTGCCGATGTAACAAATAAAAAAATAAAAAAATCCGCGTGGAAAGGTGATTTTTCTTTTTTCTTTTTTTTTTCGTGGAAAGGTAATTGGGGTTAGGTCGCGGCCGCCGTTTTGTTGGCGGGAGCACACGGGTTTTTGGTTAGGAGAAGGGCCGGCCACGTGGCATCATGTTTTTTCTTTTGACGAGACGAGAAATGGATTAAAAAAAAAAAAAAAAAAAGACAACGATGAGAGCGCGCACGTGATGCGACGGCGACCCTCGAGGACCGCGACATCTTTCGTTTTACGCCAGGTTGGAAAGACAGACACGAACGTGGTAACATGCGAACCGAAGGCGCTCTTTCTGTGGGCTAACCTACCCCCTCCTTTTTCTCGTTCGTACGGACTTTCGGAAATTCCCAAAGGACGGAATTCATGATTTTAAACCGCCCCCCCCCCCTAACCCCCAGCAAACAAACAAAAAAAAAAAGGATGCACCGTGAAAAATCTGTAATTAGTACAAGTATGCTAAATTTATTCGTTAACTTGTGATAAATTTATTTTAAAATAATTTTTTAGTCACCAAAATTTTTAAAATCCATATCAATGTACTTGTGA
Organism: Psidium friedrichsthalianum; assembly: GCA_019149425.1. Taxonomy (NCBI): domain Eukaryota; kingdom Viridiplantae; phylum Streptophyta; class Magnoliopsida; order Myrtales; family Myrtaceae; genus Psidium; species Psidium friedrichsthalianum. The sequence goes on from JAGVVM010008717.1 coordinate 11,422, forward strand.
CAATTTTATCCCGAACTCATATGGATTTCCACGTGAAATTACCAGGTCTATTGAGTTATTGTCATGTCCCATCAAGCTCGATAATTTTAGGATAAATTTGACGGGAGCTAACGGATGGCAAGTATGCCACGAGTGTCCCCATTTGAGATTTTTGGTGATTTTGTTATAGATGTGATGGTTTGAGATTTTTCGTGGTATTAAATCTTTTAAAAAAAATGTTATCTCCTGTTGGTCCCAACAGAGCTATATTTGTCCAACCCGCTTTTGCCTCGTGCTAGTAGGAGTGAGCATGTACATGGTGGGCGATTCACACTTTAAAATTGGGAACCGCCCACTAAGGGCTAGTTCTAAAAAATTACAATTTGGAAACCACCCATTGATTCCATGGATCCCCCTGAAAACTTGACCGCCTATCCAATCCGATTCTCTAATGGGTCATGAACCGATCCCATCAAGCAAATAGAGGCCACTGAGAGCGAGAGAGGGAGGCTATGAGTAGCCAGACGTGCAATCATGAGTCGATGGGAGTTGAAAGTTGAGGCCATGAGTTGACGAGGGTCGAGACCGTGAGTCAAGAGATGGCGACAGAAATCCTAAGTAAGAGTAAGAATTTGAGACGAAATGAGCGAGTTTCAAATTAAGAATTTAATATTTTTCCTTTTTTCTAATAAAAATCAAAGAACAAAAAATATAATTATATTACCAGTCTAGTCCGAATGGACCGGTGGGCAGTTCCATACTTGGAACCGAGAATTGGATCGATATCCACCGATTTCAATCTATTAGAACTAGAAATTGGGCCAGTTCTCCTATGAACCACTGGTTCTAGGCCAATCCAATCCGATTCTAAGCGGTTTTTGATTTCTTTGCACACCTTTACGTGCTAGCCCAGACCACGTGATTAAATCTCATATTACGGTCTCGATGGTAGTAGAGACATGAAAGGTAAACAACTGAATCAGCCTCCTAGGTAGACCACCAACACCCCCCCCTCCCTTTTCCTCTCTTTTTTCCTCTTGTTTTTTTTAATTAAATATTGGCTTTTCTCTTTCGATCAAATTTTCCTCTTTATCATGTGGTTTCGCTTTGTTAGGGGTTATCCCACATCTATTATGAAAAGGAGCTAGTAGTCATAAGAAAAAATGTCAACCTTTGAGCTATTTTTTGGGATAAAAGAGACCCAAAATCATCTAATACTGGTATTAGAGCTCAGGTTACCAACAAATCTAGACTAAAGAGTCGCATGAGAGAAGGAGGAGATTATGGAGGTTATCTTACATTGTGGTAACAAGTTTGGACTCAAGAATTACACGGAAGAATGAGGAGATTGTTGGGGTTATCTCATATCGGTTGTTGGGGTCATCTCACATTTGAAAGGAGCTAATGATTGGTTTATAAATATTAGGGAAAATATTATCATTTAACCTAATTTTTAGTATGAAAGACACTCAAGACCACCCAACACAACTCTATCGGACACAGGGACGGGATTCATGGCCTGCTATTGGACAATGTCTATTTTGGTGCTAAATTTTTTTTAATTGGTTATTCAAGGGCATGACTTTTGTTTTTAAAAAAGCGATAACTTGAGGGACTTCGCTGATGGAACATCGGACGTGGCTCACTGAAGTCATTGAAATAGACGCTTTCAAAAGTTTCCTGGCACTAAATCGACAGTTCCTAAAACTCCGACACTAAAACCGTCCTCCTTAAAGTTGCGGCACAAGGACAATCTATAACTCTGCAGAGCACAATCTATGTGCCGAACAGCAGGGTCGAATGCACCGATTTTTCACAAATTGGGAAGTTAGGATTAAATATGGCCGCAGACATGCTCTAGCATCGATCCTTGTAGTTGATTGAAGAAGAAGTAGTCCATTTCCACGACAGTGCGAGCTTTGTTATGCAATTGTCGAAACAGGGTAGGGTCAAAATCGAAGCACATTACCTTTGTGACGTTTTGCTTTTGGCTTTCGATGTCCTTTTGTCAAAATTTCTACTTTTAAAAAGCTTACGGACCAAAATTTACATTGCCAAAACTTTTTAAAAACATCTATCTAAGTGACTCTGACAATTCACATAAGACTTTTCGGCAAATTAGTCAATAAAGTAACTTGAGTAATCACTTTTTTAAAAGTTGTGACACTTCAATGATCGTTGAAAAAAAATTAGAGCAAAATAGGGGTTGTGTTGTACAATAGTTGGGGCGCGTTTATATTGTTTCTCTGATGTTCGAAAATTTCTATATCCGATAAAAATATTTAGGACGATTACCTGTGATGTAATCGCCCAACATCCAAAGCATTAGAATTAAGTCGATAAGTTATCAACGTCTATGGTAGTGATATCGGACGACAATACTTAATTCGCCACCACATTAATTGTAGAAAGTGTCTGTACATTCCAAAACTTATATTTTTTTTAACGACATTCAAGCTTTAAGGTCTGAATTGAGATTTTCCAATGATTTTAGTGAAATTTATCAATGTTCAGAATGAAAATTGATGTCCTTGTTGATATACTAAATATTTTAGTAATCTAACAACATATTTACTCTGGTATTAAGCATCTGATTTTCCCTTATTTGGCACACCTACTTCTCTTTTCTCTACTCAACATCTTAAATCAAGCTTTATTTGAGACATTTAAATTAGATACCCATGACATTATACATTAAACCATGAATTTTGCCTTAAGTTATTTGAGCCATGAAAAAAAAATTAATGCTATGGATGAGTCATCTACTTACTTGGCCGAAGAAGAGGGAGCATCTCCTTCTTCATCAAAATATCTTCATGTGACAAAATTCTATTGAACATTTGCACTCTAGCAATTCTATAGGGGCCATGTGAAGCTCAGGTATTGGGACACTTAGGGCGTGAATAATAACCATTCAATTTTATATTTCTGTTCCAAACCTGTTCTTGGAACAGGTTTGGAATAGAAATATGTTTGGAAATGCAACTTCATTTTCTATTTTTGGAACAAATTTTTATTCTTGAAATAGATTTGAAACATAAACAAAAATAAAAACTTTTCTCATTGTTGGTTCTCGGCAGCTATTCACCGATAACCAGTTGTTGGTCCTCGGCTGCTTGCCTCCTGTTGCTTTCTGTCCGCTGCCATCGATCCCCAGTCACCAACCATTGGACACCGGCAATGTGTCGTCTACCGCCGCTAGTCCTCAACCATCGGTTGCCGCTGTCGGTCACCGTAGAAATTTTATGCTCTTATAACATGATTTTCTATTTCAAGAATGCAAATTTTGTGTTTTAATCAATGCGTTTCTCTACTCAGAAACTCGTCTATTAATAGAAATAAAAAAAATCTTTATGTCTAGAAATTTTTGCTAGAAACAGAATGGTTATCATTCACGCCTTTAGCATTTTAACCAAAGGTAATAATTACTTTTAAGTTTTAACCTTAGTTGAGCATTTCTTTCTTTCTTGATAAACTCTTGAAAATTTCTTTAAATTCATTTTTCCTTGGTCGCATGATTAACCCTCAAAGAGCTTCCATGTTCCAAAATAAATAGAAGTCCCCACACCATGTACTACCATTTACCAACATCGTTTTTCTACCATCGTTTTCAAATTTTACAAGTCAAAACAAAAACCCTTCTCTTGTGATATTAAAGTTTCAGTCCTAATCTTTTGGATACAGACAAGGTAAACTATCGAATTTCGCTACTTAGGGATTTTATCATTTTACCAACAAGAATTGTTAATTTTCAATTTTGCTCATTTTGTTTCAAGGTGACTCGAGTTTTAAGTTGTTAAGTTCTTATTCGAGGCAGGTCAAAACTCTGAGAATTAAGTTAAATTGATATACTTAGTATTCTTGACTTGGTTAGTTGTTGGTTGTAAGTTTGATCTGATTTTTGTTGTGAAATGTAGGTAAACTTCAATAATGGTTTGTGAAGTACTCTTTGTGTTCACATGAATTGGATTTTTAAGCTTGTTACATTCCTAAGAAGTGTTTGATGAATTTCCTAGGGATATTTGATTGTTTCCCTAAGATGTGATTAGCAACTTTTAATGTGAAAAATGTGGAAATGGTGAAATTATACCTGAAAAATATATCTTGGTAATTTGACTAAGTTATCGATTTACTAGCTAAGTGTTGCCAATCAGTCGAGTTGTCGATTATTTGAGTTTTCGATGATTATGTTGTCAATGTTCATGTTATTGATTATTTCGATGGTCCCTGTTCACGTTGTTGATTGTTTGTTTGTCAATATTCACATTATCACTTATTTCATTTATCGATGTTCGCATTGCCGATTCACTAAATTGTTATCATTTCTTGTATGAGAAATGAAGAGAAGTGAGCGTGCCATCGATACTTATGAAATTGATGCCCAAGTCTATTAATTAACTCATGCGATTTCTTGTAAGTGATATCGCGAAAATTTTGTTGTGCTTTGAAATGGGTGATTGTTAATGAAAAGATTAAATGAGAAAGGACACGTGTCGCACATGAATTTTTGGGGCGTCACAGATTCTTTCCCCGTCTAAATTTGATGAAGCCTGAAGATTTAGGTATTATCTAATCTAATCTAATCAAGCTGAGTTACCGAGAATAAATTCCGGGCTTAAAAGTCCTTCTCCAGGCCCACATACAACTGAGCCTGGGCAAGCCCAATAACAAAACACTTTCCTCAGCCCGCCAGACATGTGCTTTGGGCTTATTAGCTTGGGAGACCCATGATCGGTTCCACTTACCACAATTCTAAAAGCTTGCAGTCCAGCCTGCAAGATTGCGAGATGTTCGTAAATGCATAATTTGGTTACGTTTGATCGTTTGAATTTTTAATTAAAATAAATTGAATAGAATAGGATAGGATAAGAAATTTAAGGATTTTGTCTTATCCTATCTGCTATTTGGCGAAACGTGGATTTAAAGTCGGATAGCAATACACAAGTCACAAGGTGCGGCTGAGATCCACTGTGTTTCGCAGAGATTTTTCAAAACAAAGGGCACACATGAGAGGCGTATAAAATAGGCGTTTTTCAAAGAACGAGCAAGGCCGCTACCCTCACACTTAGCCGTTGTCCATTGCCTTGCCGCTGCCGTGTCCCGATGGTGCCGCTACTCCTTGTTCGATGCTGTTCAACGATGCCATCAGCTCTCGCCGTTGCAGGTTCACTCAGTTTTCCGGCCAGTCCTCGCCAGGCAAGTACCAGTGTCTCAGCCAGATTTAGCGGGATGTTTCCGCTCAAGTTTAGGGCCACACTTGATGTGAGACAAATCTCAAGTTTCCTACACATCCCCGAAGGGAAATCAAGATCGGGAAGAAATCAAGAAGAATGCCATTTCTTGACCGCCAAGGGAGCTGAAATTCTCTCCCAATTAGAAAGTTCTGGTGCGTCGTCGATGTTGGGGACTCACAGAACTGAGTCCCCTGAACGAAAGGCAGAGACCTTGGAGCAGAAGGGGAGGGGCTGTTGAGGTGCGTGTGGTGCTTCTTGGCGATTTGCATTGTACCCGTTGCTTTGCTATTTTTTATTGGGATGTTTTCGCTCAACTTCACGGCCACACCTGACGGTTGCAATCGTCGGACAAGCGGTCCGCCACAGGAGAGGCGGTTGGGTGAGGAAGAGCGGTGGCTAAGTGCGGAGGAGACACAGTTGGGCAGGGAGGAAAGTGGCTAAATGCGGAGGAGAGGCGATGGTTGTGGGAAAAATTATTTCTCCTTGCATGTTGATCTCTTGAGGAATTCTATCCGGCTCTATCCCGCCCTCTCCCTCAAGATCGAACTTATGCGATGTTCACACACACGAAGTATGTTCACTTTACATATTGGACTGGATTCGTCCTTCCTATTTGATTAGAACCTTCAGTTTGTATGTCGGAGTGGATTTGTCTCCGTTATATCGATTTAAAATTTAGTTTGCTATGCACGAGGTGTATAGATTGTATATGCTATTTGGACTGGATTCGCGCGGCTTTTGCTTATCTGTTATTTGAATGTCAAATTACATGGAAAGAATTTGTTTGTATGACTTTGACTCCATACGCGTATTGTATTGAATTATGTTTCGAGTTTGAACCATTTACGGAACTTGACTCGGTTGGACGAGTCTCCAAGTTTGATTGTGAAGTGAACCCATATTAGATAACTTGTTTGCTCACTTGTCTTCTTTTGGGCGCAAGGGTTTTGTTTTGACCGAGAAGGTGACTATCGAGTAGGTGACCATATTAGATAACTTGTTTGCTCATTTGTTTGTGTGTGTTGAGTTGTTTTTTTGGGCTAATATCCAAGGAAATCCTCCATTTTAGCATATGTCCTAATTTTATCTAAAACTTTTTTATCTCATAAAAAACCATCAACTTTTACTTTTATTTCAATTCCACCGGTCTAACACAAAAAAGAAACCTTAATTTTAGCATATGTCCCAATTATATCTAAAATTTTTTTGTCTCATAAAAACCCTCAAACTTTTACTTATGTCCCAACTATACCACTGTTAGCCTTCTGTTCATAATCACTGTTAGTTAGTTCTATGTTGCATTTTTCACATTGTTAATGGATTACATTTCAGCAAAGATGACATGAAAGAACTCCCAACTTCTCTTCCGTTATCTTCTTTCCCTAGCCATTATCAGAAGAAATAAAGCCACTCAAGACGGCGCGTTTCGTATTCTCCCCGGAACTCAACAGTCTAAAGAACGAGTAGACATGGAGATTTAATTATTTGGATGAACAATATCAAATCTCATCGTCCTCGAACATGCTGTTTTCTAATTTTGAAGATTCATTGATAAGTTTGGCGAGAAAATTCAGGCCACGTAAGATTAACTAATGGTGATTATGGACATAATACCAACGGTGGTAGAATTGAGACAAAGTAAAAGTTGGGAGGTTTTTATTGGATATAATTGGGACATATGCTAAAGTTTGGGGATTTTTAGATATTAGATAAGTAAACTTGAGACAAAAGTAAAAGTTGAGTTTTTTTTTTATGAGATAAAAAATTTTTGGATGTAATTGAGACAGATGCTAAAATTGAGGGTTTTCTTGAGTAGTAAGTCGGTGTTTTTTAGTTAGAGAAACTAGAATATAAGTAAAACAAAAGGGTTTGCTTTTTCGGTTCTTTTCTTGGTCACAGGCTCAGTCGCCTGAATAGAGAGCTCCTTTGAAAACTTACTATTCAAGCTGCATAGGAAAGTTCGGCAAAAAAAAATAAAGGCTACATAGGAAAGGAGGAAGGTGCCCATTGTACATGTACGTATACCCTAATTTTGTACGCATATGCTAATTTTGTATATTGACAAACACTTTGGATTTGATTATAATGTAGGTATATAAAACACTCGAGTATGTGAGATTTTGTAACTCTGATTATTAAGTTATGTTGGTTTATTTGGTGATGGCTCTCTTCGTAGATATAGATATCGATACTCAAATCAAATCACATCAATCTTTGATGTCGTTTATTGCACTTTCCTTTTTGAATCTCTCACCTTAGAACCATAAGTCAATAACCAGTCAGGTGCTCTAAAGCCAACACTCCCCTCGTGCGGCCGTTCAATAGAAGAGGACAAGACCTGTCAAAATCTTTTCCCTTGTCCAATCTTTGTGCTTGCTTATATAATCTAATGATAGGTCTTCGAGTTGTTGAGGGAAAATCCATTATTAAATCTCTCTTGCTCCAACCTTTCAATGCATTTGTCTATCCTCATTAGCTCAGAGCAAACCAAAAATTTAACCTGGCAATTGTTTTTTTTTCTCCTTCTTTTTGTCTTTCTTCGCTTTTCTTGATAATTTAATTAGACAGGAAATCAAGTCAGGTCAGCTCCGTAGGTTTTTAGTATTGCGGTTATTTGATGTCCTATGAACTGTCACGAGGAAATAATAAAGAAGGGGGAAATTTTTAATTCTCACTTTCCATTTTCAATAAAGGTTATTTATCATGGCAATGGAATCGCATTTATTGGCCAGTGGTGGGATGCCCCAGAAACATGGATTTCGTTTTATTTCATGAAGCTCTCTGCCCACAGTAACTAGGACAGGAAAATATGAAAGTACACTTCACATGGAAAGCCGCAGTGATGGCCCTGATGGGGAGAACCTCTCCTTGTCTCCTTCCATAATCCATCCATTTTCCTTCTGGTATAGGCAAGGGATAGTGACCCTTTTTCCTCTGCTGCTTCATTAATTCGTTCTCAATCACTCAAAACCTTCAATTCCTCGCTTCTTCTCTTCAGATTTCTGTTGCTGTGCGAATTGTTTTCAATCCCGTCTTCTTGCAATGAGGAGCGTGGCGACTTGCTACGGCGAGCACGCCATCAAAGTATCCGACTCCTACTGCTCCGGGCCTTCGAACCGGTCCTGTTTGTCGCGGTTTCGGCCCCCTCGATGCCGAATGCCGTCACTTGCATCTACAGAACGAGGCTCTCCAATCAGAAGCATCTCCTGATCACGATCACATGGTGCAACAATTTCTTAGGCCAAGGCCTGACCATAAGCATCGCAGAGGACAGGTCTTCGCCTCCCAAGTGTAGTGCGAATTCCCGGGTATTGCGGAAGATGAAAGGCGCGAAGAGCTTCCAATCCGGGAATTCGAGGATCGAAGTCTTCTGGGATCTCCTCTCTGCTCAGTTCGATAGCGGGCCAGAGCCGTTCCACGGGTTTTATGTCGCTGTTTTGGTCGACTCGGAATTGGGTCTGCTTCTTGGGGACATGGACGAGGAACCCGATGTGATCAGATTAAGAACCGGGCTCCCCCGCGCGGAATTTTCATTGGTTTCTCGGAACGCCCATTTCTTGGGAAATTCGGCCTTCTCGGCAAAGGCTCAGTTCAGCAGCTCGGGGACGAGCCACGACAT
>JAGVVM010008718.1:0-11009 GCA_019149425.1 Psidium friedrichsthalianum
GGGGGAAAAAAACACGCCCAAAACCACTTTAGGATTCGGACTTGGCAGGGATGGAACAACGACTAGACGGTGTTGAGCAAAACGATGACATATGAAACATGCGGCAGCAGGACGGAGAACGGCATAGCACAAATCGCAACAGGAAGCTTCCAGGAAGCTTCCAAAATTGCCAAGGGGAGCTAGACTGAGCGAGGGCTCTCGGTTGTCTCTCTCTCTGTATTCTCGAGTATATTTTAGCAAAAAATTGCTAACCCCTAATCTTAAACTATAATAATGTATTTATAGAGAAAACCGGGAGGCTTAAGGCTCAAGCTTTCCTAATCCTAGTTGGAGTTAAGCTTCCTATTTAAGCCTTTTACTAAAAATCAGGATTTTAATTTAGCATCATAATGTCTTATTTCTTGGACTATCATCCAAATTTCGGCTCTATCATTGGTTCTAGTAATGGCCAAAATTTGAGGTTCCTTGTGGGTGTTTCTGTGCAGTTTCGAGCATAATCAATCAATGGATAATTAATTAAAAAACCCTTTTAAAACATTTAATAGAGCACGGGCGGGCTGAATTATGTCTGAGAATAGGTCCAAGGCCTCTTGAATTTCGGCACAAGCCTCCACCTTAGCCTTAGTCGATTTTTTTTCAATTAATTATGGGCTCACCACACATTTTTGGGTTTAATTTAGGTTTTATTCAAATAATTGAATCCTTTTGTCAATTATAATATCCAAATAGGCGCAAACTCTCTTGAATTTTCGGCACAACATCTCCCAATTGCCGAAATTTGTTTTGCCCATTTAAGTCGAATCGCCTATTCAATTCAAGTTCAATTCCCTTGCTTCCTGTCAAAATAAAATGCAAAATGCAGTGCATGCTAAATTAAATTAATTATGCTATGCATGAGAACTAATTAATTATTTTTTGGCGAGAAAACAAAAAACGAATTCTCATTTTCATGTAAAATAAATGACTTTAAAAGAAAAATCAAAATTTAGGTGTCAACATCCCTCCTTCCTTTTTGTTTGATTTTGTTTATTTTTAGTCTATTTTAAATAATATTTTGATTAAAAACTAGATTCGGACAAAAAAAAATCATGTTATTTCAAAAACTTATTTGTCATATTTTAGCCTCGTCAACACTACATAGGAGAGATAAAATAATTAAAAAAAAGCCACGTTAATGTTTTCCATTAGCTAAGTTGAACAAAGGGACTTAATTACACTTTTTGAAAATTTTAGAACTCAATTGTACTTTTGTGACATATTTTAGGACTTTTACTACATTTATCCAAAAAAATTGTTTAAACATAAATTGTGGTCGATGATGACACATTTTTCACTAACTAAGAATTTCTAGATGTACATTGATCCCCCCCCCCCCCCCCCCTCTCTCTCTCTCCTCTCTCTCTCTAGGGTTTTCAACCGCCAATAGCATTTCCTAAGGGAGATCCCTCTTCCTCCTCCCCTCCTTTTTGTTTTAATCTCTCTACCTCATTACCAACCCCATCTTCAAGATTTCTACTCATTTTCGGTTGGATTCAAGCGTCGGACTTTTAAGGATCTTCTATGGGGAGTTTCAAGACTTCATTTTCTTTATTTGGATTATCTTTCTTTTCTCTCCCACTCTATTTTTGCGAGTTTTTTTGTGAATAAATTTTTGCATCTAATATTGAATGAATGTGGAAACCAATTTGACCATTCATCCAATCGAAAGCCATCAAGGAAGATGTTCGTGGCATGGCTCTTCAACCACTCTAAGATTAGCTCTCCCCTTCCAATTTAGATTAAGTTTAGATCCGAGAGTTTTCGCTCTCCCAAACTAGATCTAGTTACACATTTGTGAGTTTTCTTATAGATATTTAATATATATTCTTTCAACATTTTGATGTTAGTGTTACTGTTCAATAATGGTGATAGGAACATCAAACCTAGGTGCACGTCGAAAGCCATTGTAAACTTGTTTGGTTTAGTAGGGGTTTTGGGACTCTAAAGTTCCTTTACCAAAAGCATATAACGTTTAGTTTGTTTTTTCTTTAGCTTTGGAGAAATATAATTGTATTTCTAAAGGACCTAAAGGCCTTAGCCCAAAGTAGCTCCGGAAATACTTTGAAAAGTCAAATTTTTGAAATGTAACTACAATTTTTTTATGTCTTATTTTTTTTTTACGTTTTTTGTTTTCTTCTTTATTTTCTTTTTTCTTTTTTTTCTCCTTTTTCCTCCTTCTTTTGCCTACTTCGTTCTTCTTTTGCCGACCGTGGACTTCGATGGCAGCCACTACCTAATGATCGGCCATGACACATTGGTTGGCAAGCTTGAGGCTTAGCGACATGAGTTTAAGCTTGTTGGATCGACTCAGCTTCAAGGAAGGCTGAGCCTCACTTGCTCTAGCTTCGCCTTGAGCGAGCGATCGAGCAAGGCCTAACCAAATCTAGCGAGGCTCAACTTGAGCTCTTTGGCCTCCAACGAGGTCGAACTTGGCCTATGGTGTGACATCCTAAATTTCTCCTAGTTGATTAAATGCTATGAAGATATTAGAGTCAATATACTTGACATTAAATTTGGAAATGTTGTGTTGTTAATTGAGAGTCAATAGTACTAATCTAATCTCTAGGGTGAGAAATACCAAGTAATCGTAGTACAAATATGATAACCATGATTTTCTTAACCGATTAAATGCGGCCACGGTATTAGATTAAACATTGATTATCATTAATTAAATATATCAAGAGGCCAATTAAGAGACTATCATGTTAATTTAACCTCCAAAGCGAAATTAAAAGGAACATAGTATAGCGGTATTAGAAACACATGTGTTAATAATTGGAACATGTCACATGATTAATTACATAATTATGATGTTAATTTCATATGTTAACCAAAAATCCTAAGTAATCATAGGGAAAACTATAGTCTAATTAAGGTTTAATGTGCATAATTAAATTAATAAGGGCAAAATGGACATTTCACCCTCATTTATGGCTGGCCACCCTAGTAAATTGTGCCCCAACTTTCACTCAAATAATTTCATGATTCACTCCTAAGTTACTATTCACACCACCCCTCTTGCCCAATAGGATTTTATGACAAATTAAAACTTGTACTTAATCTCTCTCAACCTCTTCTTCTTCATATGTGGCCAAAACTCCTCCCCTATTTGTGCCAATTCTTGCTTTCAATCACTCAAAAACTCTTTCTCGGAAATGAAGACTAACACTTCAAATTTAAGGGCAAGTGTGTTCATCTTTATGTTACATAATTTGATCATATGATTGTTTGATTCAAGTTTCATTTGTGACTTACTTATGTTTATTATATGTTGGTAGTAGAAATAAAATGGTGTCTATGGATTAATTGTAGTTGATTTTGGCAAATGATCTTGCATGTCAATCTTGTATTGTTCCCGAGTTGGAGCTAATCTGAGCTTCTGAGTTTATTAATTTTGTGTCGACTTTTGTGAACTGAACCGGTTAAAGTGTAAAGCATGAAAGTTTCTCAAGAAATCTTAAACTATAACATAATTTAATTTGATAATTTTTTAATTCAAATGATCAATCTAAAGGCCTTGTATTCACGATTTTGGTTTTATCGAGGGAAATTCTACTGTGACCTTTGCATGTTCTTGATTTTTCATGACTTTTCTCAAATTTATCTAATATCAAGCAGTATTCATGAAATTTATAGTAGACATCTAGAGCTACAACATAAATTTGTGGGAACCTTTAAACTAAAAAAGAGCTAGTCTTTTGATCAACACTATATTGTAACTGGAAGCTATTTATACTCTCTGCTTCCATGAGTTTCTGCATTTTATACAAGCTGATCTAGACTTTTACTCATCCGATAAAATTTGTAGAGCATGGTCTTAGCTACAACATGTTAAAATTTCATGATTTTTGCGGTTATGTTTCTTATCGAAAAGTGAAAAATTCAATCAGTGTGCAGAACTGTCTTCTTCATGGGGAACCCTTGAGTTTTTAAGGAAAATAGTATTTTTGTGAGCCAAAGGAAAAATTTCGGTGAACGAAAAATTACAGCATACATTGAACTATCATCCTGTGAATTTTTATGATTTTATGAATTATTTTGATTAATGTAAATCAGGTGAGTTGAGATCTGTCTAGTAGCAATTGTACATTGAATTGTGATTCTTGGTTGAATAGTGTGCGGAATTATATTATTAATATTGATTCCTATACATGTTGAGCAGCCGTACAAAGTTGAATGGTTATGTATCATGTGTATTGGCATGATATATAAAGATCACATATGTAAGTGCATAAATTTACATGATGTGAATGAACCCCATCGGTGTCCACGATCTACTGATACCGTACATATTTGGAAAGCCTATCATGTATAATGGGAAGCACCTAATATGTGAGTAGAAAAGTCTCGGGAATTGAGATGCCTAATGAGTATTCTTGGGAGTGCCATGCATGGATTTGTGAGAAATTCGCGGGTTTTTGGCAGGTGAGAGAAAGTTTTGAAAATACTAAATGAAATTCGAATTAAAATCATATGCACTTTTGTGATTGCACAGCATACATTACATGAATTTCATGACTTGTGATAGCTGATGTGTGTGTGTATGTGTGTGTACTTGTTTTGATTACCGTGTTGAGTTTGAGTGAAAATGTGGTCGAAAATATATGGATTGTATGGTGTAATGTATAGATAATACATTTTGCTGGGCTTTGCTCACCCTTGTTGTTATTTTCAGACAATTAGCTATGGACGTTTCGCCGCACTACCGTTATGGAGCACTTGGTAGATGTGAATCGTGGATTGAGGATGTCGTCTTTGATTGGTCTAACTCGGTGTTCATTAAGCAGACTTATGTGGTGTGAATTAATGTAGGGCGGCACACCCTTGGTCTTGTTTTAGATTTATCGCCTAGAATCTTAAAGAGGGTGATCGGGTATTAAGACTTTTACGCATAATTGATGACAGCGGTAATGGGGTAATGGCGGCGGACTGGATGATGGCAATGGTAATGGTGGATCGGAGGAACATAGTGATCCCAAGGAAGTTGTGGAGGATTAGGCAATATACATGTGCCTAGTATTCATGTGGATCACCACAATTTTATGTAGGACGATGCTGCTTATTCAAGGGATTTAGGAAACTTTTGGGAAACCCTCCTCGAGGTTAGGTAGTTTCGGACAGTAAAATCTTGTAATGTGGTATTGCCATGAAGTGTTATATTGTATGTGCTCTTAGTGTTCATCCTTTCTAGTGAAAATGACAATGTCAATTATCTTCCGTTTGCGCTAATCAAACTTAGTGTAAATATAACTTAATAAAAGTACAAGTTTAAGAGATGGCGTGCCTGGGGTGCCGGTGCAAACAGCTCTCATTACATGTGGGCAATACTAGTGGAGAAAAAATTAAAAAGGAAGAAGGGCAAAAAAAGAGAGAAAAAAAACTGAAGAAAATAATTAAAATAAAAAATAATTTAAAAATAAAAATCAAATTATTACAAAACCCTTTTGTAAAATAATTTGATTTTTATTTTTAATTATTTTTTATTTTTAATTATTTTTCTTCAGTTTTTTTCTCTCTCTTTTTTTGCCCTTCTTCCTTTTTTAATTTTTTCTCCACTAGTATTGCCCACATGTAATGAGAGCTGTTTGCACCGGCACCCCAGGCACGCCATCTCTTAAACTTGTACTTTTTATTAAGTTATATTTACACTAAGTTTGATTAGCGCAAACGAAGATAATTGACATTGTCATTTTCACTAGAAAGGATGAACACTAAGAGCACATACAATATAACACTTCATGGCAATACCACATTACAAGATTTTTTACTGTCCGAAACTACCTAACCTCGAGGAGGGTTTCCAAAAGTTTCCTAAATCCCTTTGAATAAGCAGCATCGTCCTACATAAAATTGTGGTGATCCACATGAATACTAGGCACATGTATATTGCCTAATCCTCCACAACTTCCTTGGGATCACTATGTTCCTCCGATCCCACCATTACCATTGCCATCATCCAGTCCGCCGCCATTACCCCCATTACCGCTGTCATCAATTATGCGTAAAAAGTCTTAATACCCGATCACCCTCTTTAAGATTCTAGGCGATAATCTAAACAAGACCAAGGGTGTTGCGCCCTACATTATTCACACCACATAAGTCTGCTTAATGAACACCGAGTTTAGACCAATCAAAGACGACATCCTCAATCCACGATTCACATCTACCAAGTGCTCCATAACGGTAGTGCGGCGAAACGTCCATAGCTAATTGTCTGAAAAAAATAACAACAAGGGTGAGCAAAGCCCAGCAAAATGTATTATCTATACATTACACCATACAATCCATATATTTTTTCGACCACATTTTCACTCAAACTCAACACGGTAATCAAACAAGTACACACACATACACACACACATCAGCTATCACAAGTCATGAAATTCATGTAATGTATGCTGTGCAATCACAAAAAAGTGCATATGATTTTAATTCGAATTTCATTTTAGTATTTTCAAAAAACTTTCTCTCACCTGCCAAAAACCCGCGAATTTCTCACAAATCCATGCATGGCACTCCCAAGAATACTCATTAGGCATCTCAATTCCCCGAGACTTTTCTACTCACCATATTAGGTGCTTCCCATTATACATGATAGGCTTTCCAAATATGTACGGTATCAGTAGATCGTGGACACCGATGGGTTTCATTCACATCATGTAAATTTATGCACTTACATATGTGATCTTTATATATCATGCCAATACACATGATACATAACCATTCAACTTTGTACGGCTGCTCAACATGTATAGGAATCAATATTAATAATATAATTCCGCACACTATTCAACCAAGATCACAATTCAATGTACAATTGCTACTAGAACAGATCTTCAACTCACCTGATTTACATTAATCAAAATAATTCATAAAATCATAAAAATTCACAGGATGATAGTTCAATGTATGCTGTAATTTTTTCGTTCACCGAAATTTTTCCTTTTGGCTCACAAAAAATACTATTTTCCTTAAAACTCAAGGTTTCCCCATGAAGAAGACAGTTTTCTGCACACTGATTGAATTTTTCACTTTTTCGATAAGAAACATAACCGCAAAAATCAATGAAATTTTAACATGTTGTAGCTAAGACCATGCTCTACAAATTTTATCGGATGAGGAAAGTCTAGATCAGCTTGTATAAAATGCAGAAACTCATGGAAGCAGAGAGTATAAATAGCTTCCAGTTACAATATAGTGTTGATCAAAAGACTAGCTCTTTTTTTAGTTTTAAAGGTTCCCACAAATTTTATGTTGTAGCTCTAGATGTCTACTATAAAATTCATGAATACTGCTGATATTAGATAAATTTGAGAAAAGTCATGAAAAATCAAGAACATGCAAAGGTCACAGTAGAATTTCCCTCGATAAAACCAAAATCGTGAATACAAGGCCTTTAGATTGATCATTTGAATTAAAAAATTATCAAATTAAATTATGTTATAGTTTAAGATTTCTTTGAGAAACTTTCATGCTTTACACTTTAACCGGTTCAGTTCACAAAAAAGTCGACACAAAATTAATAAACTCAGAAGCTCAGATTAGCTCCAACTCGGGAACAATACAAGATTGACATGCAAGATCATTTGCCAAAATCAACTACAATTAATCCATAGACACACCATTTTATTTCTACTACCAACATATAATAAAACATAAGTAAGTCACAAATGAAACTTGAATCAAACAATCATATGATCAAATTATGTACACATAAAGATGAACACACACTGCCCTTAAATTTGAAGTGTTAGTCTTCATTTCCGAGAAAGAGTTTTTTGGAGTGATTGAAAGCAAGAATTGGCACAAATAGGGGAGGAGTTTTTGGCCACATATGAAGAAGAAGAGGTTGAGAGAGAGATTAAGTACAAGTTTTTAATTTGTCATAAATCCTATTGGGCAAGAGGGTGGTGTGAATAGTAACTTAGGAGTGAATCATGAAATTATTTGAGTGAAAGTTGGGCACAATTTACTAGGGTGGCCCAGCCATAAATGAGGGTGAAATGTCCATTTTGCCCTTATTAATTTAATTATGCACATTAAACCTTAATTAGACTATAGTTTTCCCTATGATTACTTAGGATTTTTGGTTAACATATGAAATTAACATCATAATTATGTAATTAATCATGTGACATGTTCCAATTATTAACACATGTGTTTCTAATACCGCTATACTATGTTCCTTTTAATTTCGCTTTGGAGGTTAAATTAACATGATAGTCCTCTTAATTGGCCTCTTGATATATTTAATTAATGATAATCAATGTTTAATCTAATACCGTGGCCGCATTTAATCGGTTAAGAAAATCATGGTTATCATATTTGTACTACGATTACTTGGTATTTCTCACCCTAGAGATTAGATTAGTACTATTGACTCTCAATTAACAACACAACATTTCCAAATTTAATGTCAAGTATATTGACTCTAATATCTTCATAGCATTTAATCAACTAGGAGAAATTTAGGATGTCACACCATAGGCCAAGTTCGACCTCGTTGGAGGCCAAAGAGCTCAAGTTTGAGCCTCGCTAGATTTGGTTAGGCCTTGCTCGATCGCTCGCTCAAGGCGAAGCTAGAGCAAGTGAGGCTCAGCCTTCCTTGAAGCTGAGTCGATCCAACAAGCTTAAACTCATGTCGCTAAGCCTCAAGCTTGCCAACCAATGTGTCATGGCCGATCATTAGGTAGTGGCTGCCATCGAAGTCCACGGTCGGCAAAAGAAGAAGAAGTAGGCAAAAAGAAGGAGGAAAAAGGAGAAAAAAAAGAAAAAAAGAAATAAAGAAGAAAACAAAAACGTAAAAAAAAAATAAGACATAAAAAAAAATTGTAGTTACATTTCAAAAATTTGACTTTTTCAAAGTATTTCCGGAGCTACTTTGGGCTAAGGTCTTTAGGTCCTTTAGAAATACAATTATATTTCTCCAAAGCTAAAGAAAAAACAAACTAAACGTTATATGCTTTTGGTAAAGGAACTTTAGAGTCCCAAACCCCTACTAAACCAAACAAGTTTACAATGGCTTTCGACGTGCACTAGGTTTGATGTTCCTATCACCATTATTGAACAGTAACACTAACATCAAAATGTTGAAAGAATATATATTAAATATCTATAAGAAACTCCACAAATGTGTAACTAGATCTAGTTTGGGAGAGCGAAACTCTCGGATCTAAACCTTAATCTAAATTGGAAGGGGAGAGCTAAATCTTAGAGTGGTTTTGAAGAGCCATGCCACGAACATCTTCCTTGATGCTTTCGATTGGATGAATGGTCAAATTGGTTTCCACATTCATTCAATATTAGATGCAAAAATTTATTCACAAAAAAACTCGCAAAATAGAGTGGGAGAGAAAAGAAAGATAATCCAAATAAAGAAATGAAGTCTTGAAACTCCCCATAGAAAGATCCTTAAAAGTCCGACGCTTGAATCCAACCGAAAATGAGTAGAAATCTTGAAGATGGGGGTTGGTAATGAGGTAGAGAGATTAAACAAAAAAGGAGGGGAGGAGGAAGAGGGATCTCCCTTAGGAAAATGCTATTGGCGGTTGAAAAAACCTAGAGAGAGAGGAGAGGAGAGAGAGAGAGGGGGGGGGGGGGGGGGGATCAATGTACATCTAGAAATTCTTAGTTAGTGAAAAATGTGTCATCATCGACCACAATTTTATGTTTAAACAATTTTTTTTGGATAAATGTAGTAAAAGTCCTAAAATATGTTCACAAAAGTACAATTGAGTTCTAAAATTTTCAAAAAGTGTAATTAAGTCCCTTTGTTCAACTTAGCTAATGGAAAAAACATTAACGTGGCTTTTTTTAATTATTTTATCTCTCCTATGTAGTGTTGACGAGGCTAAAATATGACAAATAAGTTTGAAATAACATGATTTTTTTTTTGTCCGAATCTAGTTTTTAATCAAAATATTATTTAAAATAGACTAAAAATAAACAAAATCAAACAAAAAGGAAGGAGGGGATTTGACAACCTAATTTTTGATTTTTCTTTTTAAGTCATTTATTTTACATGAAAATGAGAATTCGTTTTTTGTTCTCGCCAAAAAATAATTAATTAGTTCTCATGCATAGCATAATTAATTTAATTTAGCATGCACTGCATTTTGCATTTTTTATTTTGACAGGAAGCAAGGGAATTGAACTTGAATTGAATAGGCGATTCGACTTAAATGGGGCAAAACAATTTCGGCAATTGGGAGATGTTTGTGCCGAAAATTCAAGAGAGTTTGCGCCTATTTGGATATTATAATTGACAAAAGGATTCAATTATTTGAATAAAACCTAAATTAAACCCAAAAAATGTGTTGGTGAGCCCATAATTAATTGAAAAAAAATCGACTAAGGCTAAGGTGGAGGCTTGTGGCCGAAATTTCAGAGGCCTTGGACCTATTCTCAGACCATAATTCAGCCCGCCCGTGCTCTATTAAATGTTAAAAAGGGTTTTTTAATTAATTATCCATTGATTGATTATGCTCGAAACTGCACAAAACACCCACAAGGAACTCAAATTTTTGGCCATTACTAGAACCAATGATAGAGCCGAAATTTGGATGATAGTCCAAGAAATAAGACATTATGATGCTAAATTAAAATCCTGATTTTTTAGTAAAAGGCCTTAAATAGGAAGCTTAACTCCAACTAGGATTAGGAAAGCTTGAGCCTTAAGCCTCCGGGTTTTCTCTATAAAATACATTATTATAGTTTAAGATTAGGGGTTAGCAATTTTTTGCTAAAATATACTCGAGAATACAGAGAGAGAGACAACCGAGAGCCCTCGCTCAGTCTAGCTCCCTTGGCAATTTTGGAAGCTCCTGGAAGCTTCCTGTGCGATTTGTGCTATGCCGTTCTCCGTCCTGCTTGCCGCATGTCATATGTCATCGTTTTGCTCAACACCGGTCTAGTCGTTGTTCCATCCCCTGCCAAGTCCGAAATCCTAGTGGTTTGGGCGTGTTTTCCCA
>JAGVVM010008719.1:0-16825 GCA_019149425.1 Psidium friedrichsthalianum
TTCGCTATTCCCGAGCTCGAACTCAATTTTTGGGTAAGCACATTTCTAAACTTGACTTAGAATGTCGGGTATACTAGGAAACTAGTAGGGAAAATTTTATAATGAAAAATATTTAATTTCTTGGACGTTAAATGTCGAATATTTACTGCTAGCCACAGGCATAAATTAGTCTTTTTGTGAACTCTAGAAATTGCCATGTGTGTCAGATGCTTGCTTTTGAACCTAGGTGACTTAGAATGAAAATCGGGTCCTGGAATACAAGTTTTTGCAACGTACAATGCCTGGTTATTATATTCGACGTATTTTGAGATAAATTGTATGCTCATGTAAATAATCTTGGAAATTGCATGTAGCAAAGCTGACTTGCAAGAATATTTAAAAGTCGAGTCAATTGAGGATTTTGTGATGCTCATCATTGATCTGCATACTAGCATGAGACACGTGCATTTTACGGAGTGCATGGAACCGTGCGGGACGGCCTGGCAAGGTCTAGAGGGCCGCCGGGAATGCGAGGTGATAAGGAGTGTCAATCACAATGCTAATTGAGCCACGGTTATTGTACTTGCGCTTGAACGTGCTCGGCACGGGGTAGCTGGATAGACAAGGGTGCTAACTTCGATGTGATTAAACACGGGTTGAGGCACAGGGCTGAGACGTCTATGACATGACCAGGACCGGAAGTGCTAGTGAGCCACCGATGGGGTTCAGTCCGGAAGAGCTAATGAGCCACCAGAGACCCCAAGTGAATCATTGAGCATCTACATTGGCATCTATATGATCTGAAGTTATAACATGCATGTGATTATTTACTCTGTAGCGCGAGACGTGTATTGCTTTCTAAATTAAGTTTATGCATGTGTTCGCTGAGTTTCGACTCACATATGTTTGGCTGATCATCATTTCAGACCGTCGACCATAGACATGATTGTTCCCCAATATCCGAGGAGTTTGATCCAGAGGAGTGGCTCTTGCCCGAGGACGAGTAGTCCCTGATGATGCCTAGATGGAGACTAGTGACTTTCTGGTTTGGCCTGTTCCTTTTTTATTTTGGTCAACTTGTGTTTCGAGGTTCAGAGGATACTCTCCCTCCAGGTTGTGTAGAACCTCTACTGTTATATGTTATGTAAATTCGATTTTCTATATCTCCCTATCTTGCATGTGTATATGTCAGGGGATTGTGTATTTTTCGCTATCGCTTTTGTTAGCCTTCGTTTGGCTGTGACGAGTCCTGGGCCATCGCTAGTGTTGGCCAAGCGATGAGCGATTGGAAGGAGACGGGATATTGCGTGCCCGCCGAATTCGGGGCGTGACACTGAAATTAGCAATTTCTTCTGCTGTCATGCTCCGGTGATTCTCAAGCTTTTATGCCTCTCCTAGTCTAGTTTTGGCACAAATCAAAAACTTGTGAGACAGCGATATGACACAAATGAAGGTCATAATCCTTCTTCAGAATCATTAATGGCTGTCAACCTTTTAATTCTAGCTTATGTTCAGGATGTGATTTTTATGACTTCAAAGGATTACCTTTTCCTATTAATTGGCTCTGACGAGGGTCTTCATGATTATGTTGCTTGAAGCAATTATGAGGTTTTAGTTTGATTCATCACTCCCCAACAGCTTCGAGATTTTGTAGTTCAAAATGGTCTTATTTATTGGAGTTGGCGAATACTTTGGGGACCCTTATTTTCACATCAGGCATGCCCACATGAGCTTAGGGAAACAGAAGTATGAATCAACGATATATGATCTCTACGCACGGAATGCGGGGGTTCAGGGCAGCGCCCCCAACACGGAGGTCCCGCTGGCCGGTCAGGGGACGGGAATTCTGCGTTGTTCATTTTTCTGGGTAAACCTGGGTAAATCGCCTTGTTCGTTTTTCTTATCTCTGTCATTCTTCTGATTCAATCAGATAAATCTCATCATTATTATCAGGACTTCTTCCCACCAAAACTTGGAACGTCGGTCCTGTCAATCGGGTGCATCAGTACTTTGTATCAACAAGAAGCATCCAAAATTGCTAACCTCTTTGAATCAGTTTCTATCATTTTCAAACAATTAAATTTAGTAGCTTGTGCTTGTTTTAGCCTGAACCCTTCTCTTTGTTTACATGATACCTCTAGGGCTCAGTGGTTCAATAAGGTAATCCTAACTGGTTAAGCTTTATTTACTTAAGTGGATCTTGCAAGAGAAGCAGCTATTCCACAATCCCACATTTTCTTAGCCCTGAATTGCATTCTGGAAGACCACGAGCTGTGACATTCTGAAATTCGACCCTTCTTCGGAATTTGAATATAGAATGGTTATTTCATAGATGCACTATAAATGGATCTCACTCGAAACTGATCACTTCGGGATAACTAACCAGAAGGGAAAGGCTATCTAGGAATATAAGCACGTGGACCAAATGGTCGATACGCGTGACTCCTAAAAGCCACTCGTTAGTTTGAAAATTTATTTAAAGTTGCCATCTTATGAATGAGGCCACGAATTGAGTTTCGAAATAGGACAATCGACACTTAGGAGTGTCACAGTTGTGAATTTGGACCTTGCCTAGAAAGGCGAAAAATGAGCAGATGGGTCTCGGAATGCCCAGTGAAAAAGGGGCAAAATTAGAAATTTCTATCTTGCCCCCGGTTTGAGCTAGAATCCATGGCATAAGGATAAGAATATTTTTAGAGAAGCTAGAAAAATTTTACGACGAAATTCGGAGTTATTTTCCGATCGCGATTGAGCCAAATCAGCAACGATTGAGTCCCATCCAGTCCTGAAATTTCACGAATTTCGAGAAATATCTCGTCGATCATCTTTTTGACCAATTTGACCAGCTTTGACCGAAAATAATTGAGCCCAAGCTTTATCAGTTCAAATTTCACTGATAGTCCAAAAATCAGTCAATTTGTTCAGCGTTATGTTGCTTTCGGTGAATAGTCACCGCCAATAATTATCCTTAAGATAATTATGGGTCAAACCACTCTCTCTCCTCTATTATTTCAGCAGACTCTCTCTCTCTTCTCTTCTCTTCTCTCTAAACTCGGATATCTCTCTCTCGCGGCCCAGTTTTTGTTGCCAACTTCAACTGGACGCCGACGGAAATTCGACCGTTGGATCGTCGCGATTTCGGTTATGTTGTAATTCAATGTCTTGTGGTTCTATTTCAACTTGAATCACTTCGATCGGAGGTCGTTTGACCTACCAAATCTGCTTCGCCGTTTCGGTAGACGAACTAGTCTTTTGTTACCCGAATTTCATATAGGGCTCATATTGAAATATGTTGACCCCAGCGACCTCTAGAGCTCATTTTCATGTGAAAAAATTGATTTTCAGCTTGTGAACCAACTCGTTCAGCCCTTGAACAGCCCGGGTTCGAACTTAATCCGTCGTTGTCGTCGTTGCCGCCGGTCATCGCTGCATCCTCAGCCCTGTTTTGACTTCGTTTAGGTAAGTTAAGCCTCTAGACTTCGCTCATGATGTTAGACTTGCCATGGATTAGCTCTAGGGACCGATTCGTGGTAAATCGGTTTAGGAAAATTGGCCGTAATCGGCGTATTTGATGGAAATAAATTTCTGTGGGCTGTGAGCATGCTGTGGATTGATAAAATGTTGCTGTCCATACTTGAATAATGCTGTTGGTGGTGGTTGGTGTGGTTTCCGAAAGGTTCGGGTACCGAAAAATGGATTTTCGGGATATTTAGAGCGAAAATGGGCAAAATAGTATTTTGAATCACTGTTCACGAACCTCCGAACACTGTTCACGTGCTGCCCAATTTGAGTTTGGTTTGAAAATGACAAGTTTTGTGGGTTCCGTGTGGTTTGAGTACCGAAAACTGGGTTTATGGAGCATTTTATGCAAAACCAGGCCCGAGTAAAATTTTATATTATTATTCAAATATTTGGGGGCCCGTGTTCGTATTTGAAATAATATTTGAAGATATTTCTCGTGTACTTGAAATAATTATTTGGGTCATTTTGGGTCCCATGTGAAAAATTGGACATTTTTGACAAAATTGGGCACGTGAAAGAAGTTGATTGGTTTGGCCATTATGTCGGCCATCTGAATTGAAATATTTGGGCACATGTTTTAAGTTTTGGCCTAACGTACTTAGCTAAGGTTTTTGCCCAATTGAAACTGGGATTGTTTCGTATGCCTGATTAAAATATTTGGACTTGTATTTGAAATGTGGCCTAACGTACTTGGCCGATGATTTCTGTCCAAATGAATTTAAAGGATTTTATTGCCTGAAAGGCGAGTGCGACAATTTGGGTTCGCAAAATGAGTTGATTGGCTTAGCCATTTGGCCGGAAATATGGATTGAATATTTTGACTTGTATTTGAAATGTGGCCTAACGTACTTGGCCGATGATTTCTGTCCAAATGAATTTAAAATGGGTTTTACTGCCTGAAAAGCGAATGGGACGGTTTTCGCATGTTTGATTTCATATCATTGTGACTTGGTGTAAATGTAGCCATGAAGTCACCTGGCGTAAAATGTAGCAATTGGCGTAAAATGTAGCCATAGAGACGTAAAATGTAGCTTCAGAGGCGGAAAACGTAGCCTCATGCGCCCTGAAGCGTAAGATGCGAGGTAACTGGAGTGATAAGGCGCCAACCTGAGGCGTCCCACACGCGAGTTGAGGCACAGACCTAAGGCGTCCACGACGCGGGTCGGACTTGATGCACCTATATGACGCGGGTCACATTGGCTGTTAAGCCGAGGCTCAAGATTGAGCGTGCATGCATATGTATTTGCATTGATTGTCCTGGATTGGACGTGGTTTCAAATTGAAAGTTTAAATGTTTTTGTTGAGCCCTTAACTGATTGTGTTATCCGGGTTTTGTGTGGTCCTGGATTGGACCTGTTATAAATGCTTGCATGCTTGGCCACTCTGTAGCGACTTTTCTAAATTGAACGGATTTTAGTGATGGAATTTGGCCCGGTGATTTGAGTATTGAGTTGGGACCGGTCCCAACTCAAATACTCAAAATCACCGGGCAAATTCCATCACTAAAAATCCGTTCAATTTAGAAAAGTCGCTACAGAGTGGCCAAGCATGCAAAGCATTTATAACAGGTCCAATCCAGGACCACACAAAACCCGGATAACACAATCAGTTAAGGGCTCAACAAAAACATTTAAACTTTCAATTTGAAACCACGTCCAATCCAGGACAATCAATGCAAATACATATGCATGCACGCTCAATCTTGAGCCTCGGCTTAACAGCCAATGTGACCCGCGTCATATAGGTGCATCAAGTCCGACCCGCGTCGTGGACGCCTTAGGTCTGTGCCTCAACTCGCGTGTGGGACGCCTCAGGTTGGCGCCTTATCACTCCAGTTACCTCGCATCTTACGCTTCAGGGCGCATGAGGCTACGTTTCCGCCTCTGAAGCTACATTTTACGTCTCTATGGCTACATTTTACGCCAATTGCTACATTTTACGCCAGGTGACTTCATGGCTACATTTTACCAAGTCACAATGATATGAAATCAAACATGCGAAAACCGTCCCATTCGCTTTTCAGGCAGTAAAACCCATTTTTAAATTCATTTGGACAGAAATCATCGGCCAAGTACGTTAGGCCACATTTCAAATACAAGTCAAAATATTCAATCCATATTTCCGGCCAAATGGCTAAGCCAATCAACTCATTTTGCGAACCCAAATTGTCGCACTCGCCTTTCAGGCAATAAAATCCTTTAAATTCATTTGGACAGAAATCATCGGCCAAGTACGTTAGGCCACATTTCAAATACAAGTCCAAATATTTTAATCAGGCATACGAAACAATCCCAGTTTCAATTGGGCAAAAACCTTAGCTAAGTACGTTAGGCCAAAACTTAAAACATGTGCCCAAATATTTCAATTCAGATGGCCGACATAATGGCCAAACCAATCAACTTCTTTCACGTGCCCAATTTTGTCAAAAATGTCCAATTTTTCACATGGGACCCAAAATGACCCAAATAATTATTTCAAGTACACGAGAAATATCTTCAAATATTATTTCAAATACGAACACGGGCCCCCAAATATTTGGAATAATAATATAAAATTTTACTCGGGCCTGGTTTTGCATAAAATGCTCCATAAACCCAGTTTTCGGTACTCAAACCACACGGAACCCACAAAACTTGTCATTTTCAAACCAAACTCAAATTGGGCAGCACGTGAACAGTGTTCGGAGGTTCGTGAACAGTGATTCAAAATACTATTTTGCCATTTTCGCTCTAAATATCCCGAAAATCCATTTTTCGGTACCCGAACCTTTCGGAACCACACCAACCACCACCAACAGCATTATTCAAGTATGGACAGCAACATTTTATCAATCCACAGCATGCTCACAGCCCACAGAAATTTATTTCCATCAAATACGCCGATTACGGCCAATTTTCCTAAACCGATTTACCACGAATCGGTCCCTAGAGCTAATCCATGGCAAGTCTAACATCATGAGCGAAGTCTAGAGGCTTAACTTACCTAAACGAAGTCAAAACAGGGCTGAGGATGCAGCGATGACCGGCGGCAACGACGACAACGACGGATTAAGTTCGAACCCGGGCTGTTCAAGGGCTGAACGAGTTGGTTCACAAGCTGAAAATCAATTTTTTCACATGAAAATGAGCTCTAGAGGTCGCTGGGGTCAACATATTTCAATATGAGCCCTATATGAAATTCGGGTAACAAAAGACTAGTTCGTCTACCGAAACGGCGAAGCAGATTTGGTAGGTCAAACGACCTCCGATCGAAGTGATTCAAGTTGAAATAGAACCACAAGACATTGAATTACAACATAACCGAAAATCGCGACGATCCAACGGTCGAATTTCCGTCGGCGTCCAGTTGAAGTTGGCAACAAAAACTGGGCCGCTGAGAGAGAGATATCCGAGTTTAGAGAGAAGAGAAGAGAAGAGAGAGAGAGTCTGCTGAAATAATAGAGGAGAGAGAGTGGTTTGACCCATAATTATCTTAAGGATAATTATTGGCGGTGACTATTCACCGAAAGCAACATAACGCTGAACAAATTGACTGATTTTGGACTATCAGTGAAATTTGAACTGATAAAGCTTGGGCCTCAATTATTTTCGGTCAAAGCTGGTCAAATTGGTCAAAAAGATGATCGACGAGATATTTCTCGAAATTCGTGAAATTTCAGGACTGGATGGGACTCAATCGTTGCTGATTTGGCTCAATCGCGATCGGAAAATAACTCCGAATTTCGTCGTAAAATTTTTCTAGCTTCTCTAAAAATATTCTTATCCTTATGCCATGGATTCTAGCTCAAACCGGGGGCAAGATAGAAATTTCTAATTTTGCCCCTTTTTCACTGGGCATTCCGAGACCCATCTGCTCATTTTCGCCTTTCTAGGCAAGGTCCAAATTCACAACTGTGACACTCCTAAGTGCGATTGTCCTATTTCGAAACTCAATTCGTGGCCTCATTCATAAGATGGCAACTTTAAATAAATTTTCAAACTAACGAGTGGCTTTTAGGAGTCACGCGTATCGACCATTTGGTCCACGTGCTTATATTCCTAGATAGCCTTTCCCTTCTGGTTAGTTATCCCGAAGTGATCAGTTTCGAGTGAGATCCATTTATAGTGCATCTATGAAATAAACCATTCTATATTCAAATTCCGAAGAAGGGTCGAATTTCAGAATGTCACAGCTCGTGGTCTTCCAGAATGCAATTCAGGGCTAAGAAAATGTGGGATTGTGGAATAGCTGCTTCTCTTGCAAGATCCACTTAAGTAAATAAAGCTTAACCAGTTAGGATTACCTTATTGAACCACTGAGCCCTAGAGGTATCATGTAAACCAAAGAGAAGGGGTTCAGGCTAAAACAAGCACAAGCTACTAAATTTAAATTGTTTGAAAATGATAGAAACTGATTCAAAGAGGTTAGCAATTTTGGATGTTCTTGTTGATACAAAGTACTGATGCACCCGATTGACAGGACCGACGTTCCAAGTTTTGGTGGGGAAGAAGTCCTGATAATAATGATGAGATTTATCTGATTGAATCAGAAGAATGACAGAGATAAGAAAAACGAACAAGGCGATTTACCCAGGTTACCCAGAAAAATGAACAACGCAGAATTCCCGTCCCCTGACCGGCCAGCGGGACCTCCGTGTTGGGGGCGCTGCCCCTGAACCCCGCATTCCGTGCGTAGAGATCATATATCGTTGATTCATACTTCTGTTTCCCTAAGCTCATGTGGGCATGCCTGATGTGAGAAATAAGGGTCCCCAAAGTATTCGCCAACTCCAATAAATAAGACCATTTGAACTACAAAATCTCGAAGCTGTTGGGGAGTGATGAATCAAACTAAAACCTCATAATTGCTTCAAGCAACATAATCATGAAGACCCTCGTCAGAGCCAATTAATAGGAAAAGGTAATCCCTTGAAGTCATAAAAATCACATCCTGAACATAAGCTAGAATTAAAAGGTTGACAGCCATTAATGATTCTGAAGAAGGATTATGACCTTCATTTGTGTCATATCGCTGTCTCACAAGTTTTGATTTGTGCCAAAACTAGACTAGGAGAGGCATAAAAGCTTGAGAATCACCGGAGCATGACAGCAGAAGAAATTGCTAATTTCAGTGTCACGCCCCGAATTCGGCGGGCACGCAATATCCCGTCTCCTTCCAATCGCTCATCGCTGGCCAACACTAGCGATGGCCCAGACTCGTCACAGCCAAACGAAGGCTAACAAAAGCGATAGCGAAAAATACACAATCCCCTGACATATACACATGCAAGATAGGGAGATATAGAAAATCGAATTTACATAACATATAACAGTAGAGGTTCTACACAACTGGAGGGAGAGTATCCTCTGAACCTCGAAAACACAAGTTGACCAAAATAAAAAAGGAACAGGCCAAACCAGAAAGTCACTAGTCTCCATCTAGGCATCATCAGGGACTACTCGTCCTCGGGCAAGAGCCACTCCTCTGGATCAAACTCCTCGGATATCGGAGAACAATCATGTCTATGGTTGAGGGTCTAAAATGGCGATCAGCCAAACATATATGAGTCGAAACTCAGCGAACACATGCCCAAACTCAATTTAGAAAGCAGTATACGCCTCGCGCCAAAGAGTAAATAATCACATGTATGTTATAACTTCAGATCATACAGATGCTAATGCAGATACTCAATGATTCACTTAGGGTCCCAAATGACTCATTAGCTCTTCCGGACTGAACCCCATCGGTGGCTTAATAGCACTTTCGGTTCCGGTCACGTCATAGACATCTTAGGCCTGTGCTTCAACCCATGTCTAATCACACCGAAGTTGGCACCCTTGTCTATCCAGCTACCCTGTACCGAGCACATTCAGGCGCAAGTGCAACGATCGTAGCTTAATTAGCACTGTGATCGGCACTTCCTTATCACCTCGCATTTGTGGTGGCCCCCTAGACACTGCCAAACCGTCTCGCACAGTTTACGCACTTCGTCAAATGCACATGTCTCATGCCAGTATGTAGATCAATGATGAACATTACAAAGTCCTCAATTGACTTGACTTTTAAATATTCATGCAAGTCAACTTTGCTACATGCAATTCCCAAGATTATTCACATGAGCATATAATTCACCTCAAAATACGTCGAATATAATAACCAAGCATTGCACGTTGTAAAAACTCGCATTCCAAGACCCGATTTCCATTCTAAGTCATCTAGGTTCAAAGGCAAGCAATCCGGCACACATGGCAATTTCTAGAGTCCATAAAAAGACTAATATATGCCTATGGCTAGGAGCAAATATTCGACATTCAACGTCCAAGAAATTAAATATTTTTCATTATAAAATTTATCTTTTAGTCCCTAGCATACCTGACATTTTAAGTCAAGTTTAATAATGTGCTTACCCAAAAATCGAGTTTGAACTCGGGAATGGCGGACGATCGCGGCTCAGTTGAACGGCGAACTTGGGTAAGTGACGGTGGGAAGGTGGCTCGGCCGAGCGACGACGAGCTCGGGCAAAGCAACGATGAGCTCAGGCCAAAGCAAGACAGTCATGAGCTAAAGTAGTGGACGCAGCTTGGCTTGCGTGTGACATGGTTGGTGGCCGAACGAGCTTGCGGTAGGAATAACCACACGTGGCATCATTAAGTTACAACAGTAATAATGGCTAAGGAGCTTCAGCCGAGAGGAAGAAATGAAGATCTAGCAGCTGGTGGCCGAGAAGGAAGGAGCAACAAACCCCATGAGCAGCTGCAACAGAATCGAAGGAAGCTCGAGCAGAAAATCCAGCAGAGAAGTAGCAACCACAGGACAAAAACAACATTTGCAGAGCAAGTAGAAGTGATGGCAACAGCAACAACAGTGACAGACTAGCCGCGGAGGAGCAAAACGAAGCTTTAGCTGAGAGAAAATGCAGCACCAAAGCAGCTATAGGCAAAGGGAAAACTCGGGCAAAAACAGACCAATTAGGGAGTCACCGAAGGAGAAGAAGGGGTCAAAGAAAATCTACTGCAGCAGGGATTTTTCTTTCGTGCACAGTAGAAGTTGGTAGCTGCAATTTATGTGGGTTTGTCTCACTTACATGGGGAGGGGACGTGGCATAAGGGACAAAAATGAAAGAAAGCAAGTTAGTGGGGTTGGTGAGGGCTCTTCAGCCGAAATATTGAGGGAAGAAGAATAGCAAAGCGCATGTGTGCACTTGGGGAAGGGCAGCCGAAATTATGAGAAGGAAAGGGGGGTTGTGAGGGCTCTTGTGAAATTTGGTTGGGGCAAGAAAGATGGCTCAAAAGTGTTAAATTTTTTTGTGCTTTAGTCAATAATTTGAGGGACGTCACATTCATAAATCCGAGAATCCCATGAAAGGCCTTCTTAGAGAAACTGGTCCAAGTTCTTGTACAAGACGGTGAACTTCTGATGTATATTGCCAGTAACAGCACGTTTATCTAGTACGAGATAGCATTTATCAAAGTAGTGCCTTTGTTTCCGAGTCCAAACATGAAAACCAAAAACCAACATATGAAAATATGTAGCAACGTGGTGATTCCTTAACTGACCTTCATTGGAACGACATTGTTCTGTGTTTGTAGAATCCTGACGAAGGCACTGCTGGAGTGCATACGCGAAACTGCTAGGCTCATGAACTGAGTATAGGATCCTTCCTCGGCTGATAGCTGAGGATCTTGCTTGAAGAAGAGAAGTATTTGGCCCGTTTTGGCGTAAATGATAGCGAGGGGAATGCTAGCTAATAAGAGAATGATCATGGCCCTCTGCTTGTGGATACCAAGCATGTGGTATTGCTTTGCTCCATAAGACCGCAAAATGTAACTAATGCACTTGCCATTCCTATCTGTTATGGATCAAGCATCTATAAGATGGTGTTTGGAGCAACTCATAGATGTCCCAAAATGAAATCAAGAAGTCCGTCACTATACAAGGAACCCAAATGAGGCCTTGCCCATTAGGGGTGTATTGCCATAGTTCACTCAACCTATATCTAGTGGAAGAATCTAAACATGAATATTCTTTCATCTATTTCATTTTCGAAATAGGGTCCCCAGCAATCATTTTTACGTGCAGTTAGCGACTGTCTAATTTATGAAAAACACCGACATTGAGTTGCCAATCTCAGCATTGCTAAATCTAGCTAGAGGGGAGAAAATCACACATTTAGCACACGGATCTTATTGAGAGAGAATGTATCTAGTAGATCAATCTTTGTCAAATTGCAATAATTTGAAAAGGAGCTACTGTTAACAGGTGTGTCAACGGTACGGTTCGGTTCATTTTTTTTAATAGCCAAACCGAACCGAATTGCTATGGTAAACAAATGAACTGAACCAAACCGTGACCCAAACTGAATACGTACCGAACCAAATCGAACCAAATTTTCGGTTCGGCTCGGTTTGGCTTTTCGATTTTCCATTTTTTGCAACCGAATTACTTATATTAAGATGGCATAATTTTTCCATTCCATACATACCTATTCTTTTTGCAGCTGAATTACTTGTCAGATTGATTCAAGCAGCATCATAATAATCCCTTCCTCAAACTTTCTTTCCATCACAGAAATGGAGAGTATAGTAAGTTCAATACAGATGGAGCAATTCACGACGAACGTATGAAATACCAAATACATACTTTATTCAAATGAAACATCCTTTTATAAAAGAAGTTGTGGGCATCAATTATATCACACAAAGCCATGGAGATGCCAGCCAAATCTGTTGCAGAAAACGTAGGAAGAAACATAAACTATGTAAAATCAGAAGAAAATGTTTGGCCTATGTCTGCTATACTTCATATGATCTTGCAAGAGGCATACCAAAGTCACAAGAGGGCAACGTTCAAACACGTTCTCGACATTCTCTACAACAACATATTCACCTTGAGAAAGCTTAAATATGTTCTTTTCCCGATTGATGATCTTCATTGCCCCATTTGGTCGCTACTCGCCGATGTCGCTTGCAAAACTTGTGGTTCATATGGGCAAACAATCCTTTCTTAGAGAACTAATGCAAATCCTCTTGGACATTAGTTGTGTCCATATGTAACCAATATTTTACTTACTTTAAAATTTGCAAGAATAGCATTACTTACTTCCTTCTTCCAATTCGTTTTGTATAGCACTAGCTAAAGCAAAAAGGTTTACAAGGCAGTTCCCCAAATCATGCCACGCCAGAGACACTAAAAATGTTGAACTTTAGTCAGAATAAAAGCTAGAATGAAGAAATGCGATGGATCTAGAGATGTATCAGCTACTAATAAGAATCAGATAGGGAATGGTACTGTAAATGCCAACAAGTTTACTTGGCACCAACATGTGTGGGATAGAAAGAAAATTATATTCTTTCTCAACATAAACCTTAAAACTTTCGATTAATCGTTGTCACAACCAACTGCTGCAAATGCAGTTCTACTAAGCAGAATATAGGGGAAGTAAATATTCTACCATCACACCTAATTTTGAAGAGTAGCCGAGAAAAAATCCAAGAGGAAGCCTGAAAAGACAGTAGCAGCCCAAGTTTATATAGGCAAGTAGTGCTTGCCATCCAACCCCGATGGCGATACCTGCAAAAGAAGTGGAGGTAGGGATAGTTTGAGTACACTGAAGTACACATCACGACAATGAAGGTCGAAGTATGCAGCAATGAATGAAAGCAGAGGTATTGAACCTGATATGACTGGCTAGACACTATTTAAGACCATAGTCATCGCAAGCAGATTTGCAAGGCGAGATACCGCCTCTTGTAACTTCTTGCTGCTTGTGAAAATGGTGGAGAAATGGTCTCTAGTTAGCAAAATAGCAACCATGCACAGAAGTTTGATGAGAAGAGACTGAAAAACTATGACATTGACACAATATTTGGCCGCTCTCGAATGTCCCAGCCCCATCTCATTTGAAACAGGAACACTGAGAAAATAAAAATAGTTGATAGCGAGGAGCAAAGTCATAAATTGGTGCCGACCTTGAAGATGCAATAGACAATTCACAAGGGGGAGAATAGGTCAGTCACCTAATAGCAGAATTTCTACCGATGCACAACATTGCTTCCCCAACCGTTAAAAGTTCATGCTGCAGTTTTAAATTCAAGGATGAGTATAGTGAATAAACAGACGAGAAGAGAATGAAGCTGATGCCAGTTTGGGGTCCTGATTGGCATGAACTTTCTAGCCGATCATATGTTAAATCACACTGATCACTCGCCATATAGAAAGGGAACCAACCGCGATCACAGCATTATTGAGATGGTAGATCAGGAAGGTCATGCTCATCATGTACCATGTCTCCACACATAGCGTCACCGTAAAGGTAAGGGACTGCCTCACAAAGGCCCTAAATGTGGACCAAGACGGGCTATTCCATCCCTCTTTGCAAAACCATAGGACATAAAGAACCTAAGCCACTGTGATCCCCTAGCTCGTAATGTCATATGCAACAGCTGCACCAGTAGTGCCCCATCTGAATACATTGATGAAGAGCCAAAGTAGTTCAATGTGGTTCATATGAGCAGACAATCCTTCCATTTATTAGAGAACCATACACTACTTTGTCAACCTGCATTCATGTTCTCCATTCATTTGCTAAACTTTTTGGTTTGAAAGGACTGACCTGCAGCATTTAGGGAAAGTTAAAAAGAAAGAAATCAGGTCTTACAAGCTCAAGCTGTAATTTGCTGAAATTTTCTAGAAAGTTAAAATGTTTTGGGATCCACTTGTGCTCTGGACCTATTCATCATGACCCACATTCCAAGAGGCCCTAGTTGTGGCAGGAGAAGTCATATTAGAGCTGAGGTACTCAGTCCATCTTGCAGGGCCTTCCTATTCTCTTGACCTAGAGGAAGTGGATGACATTGATATATCTTGGCTAGGAAGATGTTGACGCAATTTCGCCATAGTAGATATACTAAAAGACTGCAACCACGCATTTAAATTAGTGGCACTTGGGGGCAATTGAATCATTTTGCAAGGACAAAGTTAAATGAAACATGAATAGAATATGTGGACAGCTAACTCCATCAGCATGCTTATCAAAATACTTATTGAATTTTCTTCTGCAACTTCCAATCAGCGTTTACAAAATGAGTGGTGAGACACATATAACTTAAATTTTGACAAGAGGTCCATGTGTTTGTTGTGAGGCAGACTCTTGGAGATGTATTGGAGAAATATATTTCTTCAATTTGTCTCTTTTCTCCAAGTATAACTTATAACAGTCTTGCCTCAATGTGTTTCTTGAGGGGATTAAAAACTTCGGTTGGATTCTACTCACAAATCGCCGAAATCCCTCATTTTCCACAAACTTGAAAGGTAATTCACCGATAATGAACATAGCTGTTAGATCTTTTCGACCAGCATCTTGGTCAAGTTTCCATGGTCCAGATAAACTAGAACTATAGACCCCAACAATTTTCCTGATGGACTTTTTGTCTTTTCTCCACATTTGCATATGGATATTCCTTGCATCTAGCTAATGATTATGCATCCCACTAGTCCCTTGACCACTAGAACAGCCATGAGTGCCCACAATATATACATTCAGCTTTATCTTGGTTATCATTTGTCCTTTTAAAGTGTTCCCACGCAATAGATCTTGTCCTCTTTCTATTTGAACACATCTATTACCAGCAACAATTCCCATACCATGATTAGCAGACATTTTTGCTCAAATAGCGGACAAAACATATACCCAAAGCTAATGTAACTCAGCGACAAGCAGAAAAGAAATAGAGCACCAAGTTAAATCCATTGTCATTGTACTGCAGCTAACAAAATGGTGGACAAAACATATATCTAAATAGAGCACATAACAACTTGTTTGGTGCAAGGAAAAATTCCAAGTTAAATTAGCACATGAACAACTATAATACTATGCCTTTTTAATCGCCATAGAAAATAGACTAGGGAATAGAACGAGTTACTGTCACAATCGGTTAGGCTTATTTACCCATTGAGTGTGTGCACAGGAAAATCGTAGATTTATAGACATGAGAGCAGCTTACTAAAACATATATTCTTCTTCAGTCTTCCACTATGTTCAATATAAATATCTTTTTGGGTTGAGCAACTTTGAACTATTTTTAGAAGGCTTGTAATAGGCATTAGCAGGAAAATAATGCACTTTTAGGAGGTCTGATCTAGGTTTGAAAACCAAGAAGCCTTCAAAAGGATTCATTTAGAAGCCATGTTATTAATCAAACAGGGAGGGACTGCTATCATTCCCATTTGGCAATTAGAAAACTCTCTACTTTTCCAACACCCCCCAACCACCACCTTTCCTTCTCCCATTTTCTGGTTATCAACAGTTTGCAAGGTACCAAACATTCTAGGTGATTAATCAATAGACGCTATCTGAAAAAGCAAAATAGCAGGGAATAGAATGAGTTACTGTCATATCAGTTAGTCATTTGCTAATACAAAAATGAAGTAGACGTAGAGTCGGGACTCACGTTGTCTTTTGTTTCGGTCCCAACTTTTGAAGGAGCCGAAGCAGTCGAAGAGTCGTCATTAAGCGGATCGTAAGGCGATTGAGCAGCCGCACGTAGTAGAGATGATTGACTTCCCCCTCACCCTCAAGCACGCGCCTCCTCGTCTTCTTCGAGGAGTTCACCGACGGCCTTTTCGACCCCGCCTCTCCTGTAGCAGCTCCTAGATCGCCTCTTGGAGTCCCTCTGCTCCGTGGTCTAGTCATGCCCTCATCTAGGTGTCACAGCCCAATTTTGACTTCTTTTCCCAAAACATCACTAGACTGCTCACCTGCCCACTTGACTCAATGCAAAATGACGTCTGAACGGAAAGACAAACTGATGCGATCCCCCTAGGAAAACATCGCGGTCAGACGACGCTTAACGAAACGCAAGCGAAAGCGTCTACTCAACTCCCGACAAAAAACAGGCAGGTAGATACGTGGCAGTAGCCAATTCAAAGTTTAACTCAAACATGTTTATATACATGACTATTATATGCAATACTCGCACACATTTACATAGATATACACATATGGCCAAAACCTATATGACTGGCTACCAAGAGAAACAGCCCTGACAGTGGCACACTAAAAAATGGTGCTCAAGTGCCATACCCCCAAAAACTAACAACCAACCCTACACCCTAGTCCGACTCAGCTCCGCTATCCTCAAAGACGGCAGCTCCTCAGGGGCAGACTCTTCAGGTTCCACAAACTCGGGCACAGCAGCCAGCTGCTCCATATCATAAGGGTCCTCCTCATGTCCGTCAATCTCCATCGGCCTATACTCAGCAGGGTCCTCCTGCATGGGCTTCGGGTCGATGACCTCTCCGCCAAAGGTCACTGGAGTGAATAACCCGTCCTCATTCTCCAGCTCTA
>JAGVVM010008720.1:0-13372 GCA_019149425.1 Psidium friedrichsthalianum
TTTATGCAAGAGAGACCAAAGATTGGACTATATCTGGTTCACTACCAACTTGCTAGAAAACGAGCAAATTAATGTCCTGCACACAATCCAATCCCCAACACTACAACAGAAGAGAGTCCCTAAAATACCAACCTGATTAAACCCCTTCTCTTCAATACCATTGACAATCTTTTCGAGATCAAAGCCACCCCTTGAGGTCTCGAGTGTGGTACCGCCCCTCTTGTGCCACCCGTGCACCATCTTGGGACTCAACTTCACTGGCTCCCTCGAGTAAAACCCTCTGTACCCTGCCGTAATCCCATATATCTCGCGGACATCATACAACTCCCAAAGCCCCACCACAAGCTCTCTGATCACCGTGTTCAGCCCCGGGCACAGCCCTCCGCATGTGACGATTGCCGCCCGTACTTCAGACGGCTTAAAGAACACGCGCTCGCGCGGGCCTGCCCTGTGGTAGGCCAGGTGTGGCGCCGGCGCAGGGAACATACCTGTCCCAAAAGATTACATGCCCAAAAGCACAAATTAACACTCAGCAGATAGTGTCACGACTTCACAAATTTGGAAGGCACCCATCAAAATATCCATTCCCCGAGCTCAAAATATCAAGCTAGTTGCTTAGAAAGTAACGTAATACTAGATTAACAGAATAAGACTGCTAAATTTTAGCTGAATTTCAAAGAGAAAAACCAAACTTGGCGTACGATCACGATTCAAGAAACCAGTAATCATGTACTGCCCACCTGTGAAAAAGAGAGAACTTTTACACATGAAGACGACTAAAGAGTACCAGAGAGATCATAGACGATCTGACGGAGGATGATGTCGCAGGGGGAGACGTAGAAGCCGTCGATCGGATGGAAGAAGCGGTTGCTATCGAGTGGGTTGGGCAGAGTTTGGAGGTTCTGGAGGTAGTCGGTGAGGTGGGGGAGTCTCTGGAGGCTCACTGAAGCGAATGAGAAGGTGTCGAGCGACTGATCATGTCGCTGCTGTTGCTGTTCGCTCGGTGACTGTGCGTCGGCAGACGTGGTGAGGTTGGTGGTGGCTTCTGGGCATGAGATCGCCATCTTCGATGATGGTAATGTGACAAGAGCGAGAGGGGCGAGGGGGTTTCTGCTCTGGGCGAGAACTTTCCCCGGGGGAGGGGGGGGAGTTGCAGAGGATTGTGGGTTCTTCGAGAGCTTTTGGGTGTTGACACGGGGGTGCATAAGGTGGAAGACACTTCACGCAACCAGTAGTCCACCGGACGCTCTATTTTCTGCGATTCTTTCGCAGTTAATAATTGATGGAATCGTCGAAACATGTCGCCAGACAATTGCATGTGTTGCGGTATCTTTTTTATTTAATTACAACGACAAATATTGAAAGATCATATCTGAGACATTTTTTTATAATGCCGGGAGAATATAGGTCTAGTAGAGCCCCGGGATTCAAAGTGAATTTTAATGGTCAATAGAGAACCAGCAAACAAGGATGAATTTTTTTTATAACGACTCCTGCCCTCATGATAATCGGTGTGAGAGACAAAAATCGCATTTTTAAAGCATTTAAAAAGTCTCTGTATGCATGAGGTGTTAAGTTAAAGGGTCCGATGAAAAATCGGCATCACTCAGATCATTTCGAATTTAGCAAATTGAAATCATCTCCTTCAGTTATTCTTCGTTCCGAAGGGGATCAAAAAAAAAAAAACCTCTTCTTTGTTCTTTCTTTTGCTTTTTTGAAAATGGTGGACTCCGGCCAATCAAGGGCCAAGAATCAAAGGCAGCAATCTGAAAAGACTTAAGTAAATGTAAATGCTTTTCGGTTAAGTATAATATTCGACCGGTCCTGGAGCAAGGAAAAGTTAAAGGAATGATTTTGACCGTTAGACACACAAAGCTTGCTAACATTTGACTGGTCCCGGAACAGGAATGTTCAGGAATGCTCGAGTTAGGTACGAGCAAGTCAGAGGTGAAAAACCGACAGCCAAGAACTATATCGCAATATGTCTGGACGCGGGAGGTCCCAGGATGGCCTTTTTATAGAACGCGAGACCTGTGCACGTACGCATCACCCAACTTGTATCCCCGCGCATGTACGCACGCCCACAAAAGATGCGCTGAGGCGGCCGCGTGACATACTCTTTTCCACTGATCGCGAGAGAGAGAGAGAGAGAGAGAGAGAGAGGGAGGGACGCAAAGACCCTACTTTGACTCTCTTCTCCTTCTTTCCCTTGTGAAGGCAAAGCTTCTCTCTCTCTTCTTGAGATTTCGATCGGTTTCTGTCCGATTTCGTCGGCGAGTTCTTCGCTTAGGACGAACCGAATCGGAATCGGATCGAATCTCTGTCCCGTCGTGTCTATTTTCGATCGGAGGATGTCGTACGCTTACCTCTTCAAGTACATCATCATCGGCGATACAGGTACTCTTCCTGAATACCCAATTGGTTTTGCGCTATTGGGCAGCTTGGATTCTGGCACCCCTTTTCGAGTCTTGGGAAATAGTTGTTGATACGGTCACGGTCCTGTTTTGTCGACTCGGAAGGTTGATCTTTTCGAGGAGCTTACGGCTCGGGTTGGGTGATTCGTTATTGGAATTTCATTGTCCCAACTTACTTTTTTCGATGCGTTTGTCGCGTGCGAGGCTTGAACGAGCTTTTCAATGGCGCCTCCGATGCATCAATCCTGAAAAGGAGTTGCCCGAGTTCTAAATTTTGGATTTTAGTTTTCGGTTTTATGGGAATTGGCAGTGTTGATGTGGGCTTGGGATGAGCTATCGGCAATGTTTCGTGAATTGGATGTAACGAGTTTGACCTGAGCTTGGCTGCTCTTCCTCTGTAGGAGTTGGAAAATCATGTCTTCTTCTTCAATTTACCGACAAGAGGTTCCAGCCGGTGCATGACTTGACAATTGGTGTTGAATTCGGGGCCAGGATGATCACCATTGACAACAAACCAATCAAGCTTCAGATTTGGGACACGGTTTGTGTTCTCTCCTCAAATTTGTGTTACAGACAGCCCTATGTACATTGTACATCCTTAGCTTTATGAGTCTTTTCTCGGTATATTAGGAAACTGGTTGGACTTTGCTGAAGCGTTGGTATTTAGTAGTTTAAATATGACAATTCTCTTGTTCTTTGCAACACTTTTTGAAGCTGAAGTTTGTGTTATCTATGCCAGGCTGGTCAAGAATCCTTCAGATCCATCACTAGGTCTTACTACAGAGGGGCTGCCGGTGCATTGCTTGTTTATGATATTACAAGGTACATGTTTCCCTGCTGTTGTATATGTTGTTTCTATCATGAGGCAGTTTGCTTTTGGATTCAGGGGCTTATTTTTACTCCTTAAACCAAGCAGCTGATGTTGTCCAATCAGATTTCTCCATATGTCAGTCTGGAAAGAGCAGAATTCACTTGTTGATATTGTTTCTGTTGTTGCATCTGAAAGTTGCTACATAGACCAAGTCCGGTCTTGATGGTTTAACATGGAGATATGGTGTTTCTTAGAATATTTGAACATTAAACCACAATGTCATGAAGCAACTTAATCTTTTAGAACAGTTGACACTAGTCTCACAGAATTTTACATGGTACAAAACAAGACTCCCGGGTTCAAATCTTTACAAGCCCTTGTTTGCCCTTATTTCCCACCTACATGTGAGAGGAAGTGTTAGAATATTTGAATACTCAACCACGCCTCATGTAATAGTTTAAACTTTGAAAGTTTTAGTAGTGGTCCCTCAAACTTTCTGAAGTGTTCAATTCAGATGTTACATGGTTGGCTTTTCTTTGTTTCTAGGAGAGAGACTTTTAATCATCTGGCTAGCTGGCTAGAAGACGCAAGGCAGCATGCAAACGCAAACATGACTATTATGCTCATTGGCAATAAGTGTGATCTTGCTCATAGAAGGGCTGTAAGCACGGAGGAAGGGGAGCAGTTTGCAAAGGAGCATGGTTTAATCTTCATGGAGGCTTCGGCAAAGACTGCTCAGAATGTGGAAGAGGTGACGAATCGACTATTAAAAATGAAGATTTCTTGTAATGCAATTACTTCTTGGCCCTCATAGTTTCCTTGGATTAACCTTGACTGATGGAGGAAGCTTTCCTGACAGGCATTTATCAAGACAGCTGCAACTATATACAAGAAAATTCAGGATGGAGTATTTGATGTGTCAAATGAGGTCAGTTCTGGGTTTCGTCATTCCGTGATATTTATTTTCTTCGGATATGGGATTATATGATGCATGTTAGGTGTTTGGGATCAGAGAATGGTACTAAGATATTCTGTTATTATACTTTAGTCCTTTTTTTTCCCCAATTTCCTTATAATTAAGTTTGAGATTAGTTCCGATTTTGCATGTGGTCTTTTGTTGGAGGTGATCATGTCTTCTTGCAGTCAC
This sequence comes from Psidium friedrichsthalianum, assembly GCA_019149425.1. Classification (NCBI taxonomy): domain Eukaryota; kingdom Viridiplantae; phylum Streptophyta; class Magnoliopsida; order Myrtales; family Myrtaceae; genus Psidium; species Psidium friedrichsthalianum. The sequence goes on from JAGVVM010008720.1 coordinate 4,373, forward strand.
CCTTAGAGTTGAGTTATTCTATAAGATTCGGTTAGATAAAAAAGGAGAGACATACTATTCATTATATCGCATTTCCTTTATGCCGAATAGGTGCTTTGTGATTTCATGTCAGTACTTTTGATTGCGCAGAATCTTCAAAGCATGCAATCAACTTTTTTTTTTCCCTTACAAATTGTATAATAATACAGCAACATGTTTGCAAATGTGGTAGTTCCACTTCCATGTCAATGCAACTCAATTGATGACTTCTTTTGAGTGTTGCATGGCCATGCTTAGTTATGCAAATATCGTCATGGTCATTTTGCAAAATATCCCATAAGGAGATTAATCTCCAAACAGTCATTTTCGCTGCGAGAATGTGACTTTTTTCCAGGCTCACATTTTAAAGTGAGATTATAGGACAAGATAAGGAGGTCATCGATTTGTATGGTGATGTCCAGTCGTATTGTTCAGCTTTCTTAATAGGATCGCCTTTGTATTGGTTGAGTCCATATTAGCAGATGGTCCTATTGAGTTTCATTGACCAATATGATCAGGGTTTTACATTCTAGAATGTGGTTAGCATTGTTTACAGTTTTCTGAAGTATGTTCGGGCCGCCTGTTGCAGTCTTATGGAATAAAAGTGGGATACGGTGGAATTCCCGGTCCATCAGGAGGCAGAGATGGCGGTGCTTCTCAATCTGGAGGATGTTGCAGCTAGACCTGAATTGGATCTTCACTTTCCTGAAGATCCTTTCACTTTGCTTTATCTCTTAATTGCAGTCTGAATTGTGACTTATTATTTGTAAGTAAAAAACTTCTACACTTGACATGCCTGGACTTCTTTGGGCGATCTTGATTGTAAAGTCAGCAGTGTGTTCAGTTTCATCTGTAAGTGGTCTGGGAACAATCACAAGTTGTTGGAATACAAGGGAAAGAGGCCATTCTTTTTGTTTGTCCTATTGACTTTTTCTGTACTCAAAGTCCATTCTGTCTCTGTATGACTTGGGCCAATTCAAGATGGTTAGAAATAGGTATAATTTCATTGTACCTCGTCAATTATGTTGACGTGCACTATCATATTATGGGCAATGCAAGCAATTCGGAATGGAAACTATATCGAACAATGTAGTTTCCAGCGGGTGTTTTTGTCGGACTTGTATAGAGCCAGAGATGCGTGGACAGTCATTTCATCACCTGTCAGTGATTATCTGGGTAGATAGTATCTTTTTTTTTACTGAGCAATCTGCGTCGAAATCATTTCGGACGATGTGACCGTTATATTCAACTGCTGCTGAAGATTAAGGATCTAATGAGAAGTTGTTAGCAGATTTCTTGCGAATGTTTCTTCTGTATGCATCGAATTAGTTGGCAGTATGCCAGGCTCTGGTTTTTACTGCTCTTGGCATTAGGGGACATCAGTTGTACTTGAAGAGTTTCTGCTACGTTATGAAAGGAAGCATAGAAATCTGGTTTCTGGTTAAAACCGCTGCCCTGCTCTGAAACTAGGAAAATCAGATTGGACAAACACTTACAAAACAATGATGAGCGGAAAAAAAAAACATGCTTTTGATGTACATCCTGTAGCCGCTACCAGCATTGATCTGTTTCCCATCTTCTGTTTTGCCGCAGCGCCATGCTCGAGTATCTAGAACCACAATGTGCACGTGTAGACAGATCGTAGCGAGCTCTGGCTGCTGGATCAGATAAAATGGCGTAGGCATTATGAATTTCCACGAAGTCACCCTCGTCTCCATACGTCGAAGCCGAGTCCGGGTGGTAGAGCTTCGCCAATCTACGGTAAGCAGCCTTGATCTCTGCCTGTGAAGCGGAAGGCTCGACGCGAAGCAGTTGGTACGGCGTGGCTGATGAGCCTTTGACAGTCGGGAGGGCCTCAACAGTCGCCGTGGCAGCCGCCGCGACAACATTGAACTTCTTGGGATGTGATTTTACGAAACTGGAAGGAAGATGCGGGAGCGGAAGAGACACGAGCCTCGACATATCGCGGAAGAGAGACAACAGAAGGTGAGTTGAAAGGCGAAGAACTTCTCAGCTGTCAAGGACTGACTGTGTGCTGGGATAAGAGGAGCGTGTGTGGAGGATGGGAGGGTGTGGTGATGGATGTTAAATGAGCTGCAGAGGAGAGCGGTGCAGTGGGCGCCAACCAGTTTCTTGAAATGTTGCGTTTCGGTAGTTTTTTCTGTTCCTGGTTTGTTTTCGCACACGGTTTAACGAAAGTGACTTTTGCTTGAACTGGAGATCATCATCGGCCAGCCAGCCATTCGCGTCACGCTCTTGGAGGGGGGGCCGGGAGGAGGAAGGACGCATTTTGAATTCCAGGAAAGCGACTTGTGTTAACTTAGGAAAAAGGGCATCATCACGTGGATGATGATGCCACCTGAAGCAATCCTGATCACAAACAGAAGCATCACGCACAAAGCGGAAAACTACCGAAGCCAAACACGTCCGGAAGAGCTAGTTTTCTATGTACGCGTCAAACTGCGGCTTGGATTTCACTCCTCATCGCGTCATAAAGCCAATGACTTAGAAGCATCAACTCTCTATGGGCCTTCATGTCGTGCCCTATCATGTCCGACATCCTGATACTCTTCGACATATGATGGCATGCGGTTAGCTTTCCAGACATGCCAATGATACATAAGTCTAGTATCCTGAACCGACTATCTCTTCAGGTACATAGTGTAACACACCGAAAATATTTGAACAAATCAATCGAAATTCGATATAACACAATTGACTTGTCATGGCGCGTCTTTCGAATGTTGAAAACATGCTGATAAGAGTGAGCGATTCAAGTTTCGTAGAAATTCATTTGAAATTTGAAACTTACTAATCGAAACAGATTCATTATTTTTCGGAATGTGGAACCCAACATATCATAGGTTCTTAGGTCGGTTTCCACTTCCATGATAGGATCTAAAGTCATTCCATTACCATATCATAGGTTTTTAAGGTCAGTCTCAAGTTTCACATGTATTCTTATTGAATAATTGCAGTGAATCATCATTTTTAATGATCATTACTTGCTGATATAGTTTACTAATCATAATTCATATTTAAACACATGAATAAATATGAAATATTAACAAACTAAAAGTCGTAATTATAAATATCAGCAAAAAAGAAAGTTGAGATTAGTGGTTCTAGATTATACACTTATCATCGAACATCATGAAATATCGCAAATCGCATGAAAATATATACCAGAAAAATACAAAATAAGTTTCACTTGGAACCTATATTACATATCCTAGAACCTGAAACTGAATTTGATTTCCATCAGTCCAATTTTTAAATTCTTAGTTTTATTTTGAAATCATGCTTACCCTTGATGCGATATTTTTGGTGCCCCAAAAAAAGGTAAGAGGTAAACTTTGGCATTGAGGGAAATTCCACGGAAAACACGCACTGTGAAGGTTGCTGGCCATGGGTCAGGGGCCGGCTAGATCCACGCGAGGGTGCCTGCGCAATCAGACAGGAACTGTGCAAGACGTAGAGCCCAACGCCATTTGGGGTTGATACGATCGCATCCAATTCGAAATCCCTCGTGTGTGTATCTCGTGATGAAGATACAAACTTGGTGTCGCAAAACTGTTCCTTCGCTTGAACAAGTACGGGATTGCTGGCCCAGTCGTCTTCAAGATCGTACCTCCTCTGCGGACTCATGCAGCCTTCTCGGACCCAGATGCGTCAGAAGCTGAGAGCTCGAATGAACCTTGTATCATACAAACCAAGGACCTTCTTCGCAGGAAGCTCAGGTTCTGGGACTGGGCTTCACGTCCTCGACTTATTCGATCGCGGTATGGTGCAGCTTGATCGAGCTCTGTACAACAGCATGCTCAGGAGATGTACCCGGGTTGAAGAAGCTCAAAGAGGGGAGGTTGGTCAGTGCCCACGTTCTCAAGTCGATATTCAAGCATGATAGACTTATCCATAATACAATCCTCAATATGTATGCCAAGTGTGGTCGCATGATGAAGCTCGGAATTTGTTCGATGAAATGCCCGTTAGAGATTGGTTACTTGGACTACTATGATAACTGGGTATTCCAGAACAACCAGTCTGATGGGGCGGTGCTTTGTTTCCGCAGATGCTTCGGATGGGTTTGCAGCCAAATGAGTTTACGTTATCAAGCCTTCTCAAGGCTCTTGGGTTCTGGCCTAGTGATGAGTGCGGTAGGCAGCTTCATGCCTATTGTTGAAATATGGATATTGTTCGAATCTTTATGTTGGTAGTGCTTTGGTTGACATGTATGTTAGGCATGACCGAATTGACGAAGGGCAGTCAATTTTCTGTCTGCTAGTGAACAAGAATGAGGTCTCGTGGAATGCTTTGATTGCTGGATATGCTAGGAAAGGCGAGGGTGAGCGCGCTCTTTGTATGCTCCAGGAGATGCTGAGGGCTGGTTCGAACCCACTTATTTTACGTACTCCAGTGTGTTTGGTGCCTTATCGGCCTCAGGATCTTTGGAGCAGGGAAAATGGGTTCACGCACATATGATCAAATCAGGGGGTCAGCTTATTGAGTTTGTGGGAAATGCTCTTCTCGACATGTATGCGAAGTCCGGTAGCATTGAGGATGCAGAAAAAGTTTTTTATAGGTTGTTGAGACGGATTTAGTTTCTTGGAATTCACTGCTCACTGGATATGCTAAACATGGGCGGGGGAGGGAATGTGTGAGCAAATTTGAAGAAATGCTGAAGATAGGAATTCAACCGAATGACATAAACCTTCCTCTGCGTTCTGAATGCTTGTAGCCATGCTGGACTTCTGGACGAAGGACAGTACTATTTTGATTTGATGAAGAAGTATAATGTGGAGGCACGCATTGTGCATCACGTGACGATAGTTGATCTTCTGGGTCGAGCGGGTCTTTTGGATCGAGCGAAAAAGTTTATAGAGGAGATGCCTATTGAACCTACTGCAGAAATCTGGGGAGCATTGCTGGGTGCTTGTAGGATGCATAAAGACATGGAGTTGGGAAAATATGCGGCGGAGCGGGTTTCGAGCTCAATCCCAATGATTCGGGGCCTCACGTGTTGTTGTCTAACATATATGCCTCAGCGGGTAGATGGGGTGATGTGGTTAAGTGAGAAGGATGATGCAGAAGAGTGGGGTGAAAAAGGAGCCCGCATATAGTTGGGTGGATATCGAGAACAAGGTCCATATGTTTGTGGCTAATGATGATTCTCATCCACATGGAAAAGAAATCCGAAAGACGTGGGAAGAAGTCAGTGCAAAGATCAAGGAGATAGGTTTATGTTCCAGGACACTAGCCATGTACTTTTCTTTGCCAGACGAACAAGAGAGGGAATCGAGATTGCAACACCAATAGTGAGAAGCTTGCTCTGGCATTTGCACTTCTAAATACACCTCCTGGATCTACCATCCGGATCAAGAAGAAACATCAGAGTTTGGTGGTGATTGTCACTCAGCTTTTAAGTTCGCATCTAAGTGTTGGATAGAGAAATCATCCTGAGGGATACCAATAGATTCCATCATTTCCATGATGGTTCCTGTCCTGTGGGGACTATTGGTGATCAATAATGCAAGTTAGAATGCATAACCATATAAGGCTGACTGTGGTTATTAGTGATCTATTGCTTACTTACCTGCTGCTTTTCATCAGCCATAAATTCGAATCAATGGCATGCCTGCTTGGCATGCCGCAAAGCAGGTTTTTGGCCCTGCAATAGTTGTAACGAAGGGTCCGGTGAAGTTGGTGGACGAAGAGAGTCCCCTTAGGCAGCTCCAAAAAAAGTAGATGGGCATGGGGTAATACTGGATTTTTGAAGGATAAGGCTATGGCGAATCTTGGAAAGCCAGAGAGTAGAGTTTTTGCCATTTTGGTAATCAATCAGCCCGCCAAACTATTTATTAAGCTTTGCGATATGGCAGCAAAGAAAGGGATTATCGGCCTGGTTGCATGGTATGTTAATTGTCATCTTGGATCAAGCGATAATCCATTTTGCATCATATCTAAGGGATTCCTTGATTTTGGTTGAAGAAGCTTCAATCGGAATCACACAAGGGTAGGATGGTATCCCAATTGACGGTTTGCATGCTCATTGCAGAAACAAAAGTTATAAGCTTGTGCATGCTCGTACCAAACTTAGATTTTATAAATCTGCATAGACCTGAATCTCAGGTGAGAACTTATTCTTTTGTTAATTTTTGTTCACTCAAGCAAGGCGACGAACGTGATGAAGCTTCATATGAAGCAGAAGACGATTCTCATGCTAAGAAAGCCAGGTCTTTTCTATCAAAAGTATGAATCAATCGAAAGGAATCATAAGTGAAGATCATGTTGAAAGCAGACAACAAGGAAGCATGGAGCAACCTTCTGAGGTTGACCAGACGTATGCCCATGTAGTTGCCATAAGAATGAACGACTCTTTTTGGTTTTTTGCCCATGTCAAATGGACAGCATTCCGTGTTCCACATGGACCAGTGTTCACGCATGTCACAGATAGGCAATTCAATGTCGTATTTGACAGGACAAGGCCTCGCAAGTGCATGTCGTTTCAAAGTCAAGGTGCACGGTGCAGAATCTCCCTAGGTCAAATTTAGGTACCCTTTAGGAATGCGTCTTCTGGATGATGCGAGACAGTGGGTGAAGTATCTTGGTACATCGTCAGTTTTCATGTTGTACCCCCTTCATTGTTCAGCAGTGTAAAATTCCTAAGAAATCAGTGATTGCAATTTCGATAATCTCTCCTCCCCCTCCCGATCTCTTCATTAAGCATAGCTTTCCTGTGTTTCGCCCTGGGTTTCATGTGCATAGCTTCGGTACCGAATCGAATGGCCCGCGAAATGAGGTGAATTAAAGAGGTACAATTCACATCATCTAGTTCTTGATTACATCTTTCTATCTTTTACTGGATGTCATTTTCAGGGGTCCGTGGACGTTGTCCTTTATAGTTGCCCAAATCAGACAATTTCATACAATTAAAACGCCTTGCTAGTGGGTATGATTCATGCCTTTACTGTTGCATGAAAAGTGCCAGACACGGGGTTTGTTGGTAAGTCAGCTTTTCCTCTTACAAAGCGCGAAAAAAAAAACAAATTTGTGACAAGGCGGTTTTGCACCCGAAAAGCTCGTCCCTGCCTCATCATCCGCCATGAATTAACCATGAATAGACAGATAGATTCAGGGACAATATGAAAAGTAGAGCTTTTAAACTAGGGCTTTTTCCAGGGGTGGTTAATAGGATTTACTAGACAAGTCAATCTTCAAACACTCTTTTAACCCCAAAAAAAACTAGCCAACACAGTGAGGAATTTCTTGACTGTTCCAAAGGCTGTGAAAACATGCACTTGACATTACATAGCATTTTAGAAAGAAAGGGTCATTGATCTTGCATTGGACTGTTCAATTTACATTCATCCTAGGGAAATGAGGGCTGTTGTTTGACTATGAAAAAAATATAGGAAAATACAAAAAGAGTTTCAGTTGAAGGTTGTATGTGGTGTGCTGTGGGAGACGAGAGGGCGGGGAGAGACTCTTGCAACTGCGTGGCAGAAAGAGCGAAGGTGTGCCTTGGTGGACTGCGAGGCTACATGGGAACGAGAAACGCTCTTGCAGGGTGGTGTCTTCACCTTCACTAATTTAGTACCCCCCCTCCCAAAAACACCAACACCAACAAAAAGGAAAGATTTAAGCAGCTTCAGGCGTTTTCAAATCTCCCCGCAAAAAAAGCACCACCTTCAACTTCTCATTCATCCTCCTTGCTGCACCAATATTACCCAAAAAACCAAGGGAAACATTAAACTAAAATAAGAGAGGGGAGTTATATAAGGTATGTGTGTTTAGCTGTACATTTATGTTGTCCTGTTGAGATAACAATTCAAGTTGGAGCTGGTGACAAGGAAGAACACTGCTGCATTGACAGGTTTTGGCAATCAGAAAAAGCCTGAACTTGGTCATCTGATCTGGGTCTTGTTTGTTTATCCTCTTTTTTCCGCCCACTTGACTATTGTTTTCATACTGGTTGTGTAAATTCTTTCCTTTTGCCTTCATGTTGTGCAAGAATCATGTTTTGGCTTGCAATGACTTGCTTCCCACCTTCCAAATTTCACTGCAGACATCATTTTATGCAGATCAATATCAGATCAGTGTTCTTTTTGGTTTGCATCATCTTGCTGGATTTTGGATTGTGTGATAGTAATTGTATTCTTGACAGAAAGCTGAGTGAAATGATGGACCTCAGGCAGGAAAAGAGGGGAAGAAGGAGATATGGAAGGCAACAAGAATTGACACCTCAGAAATTCCTCAAGGAGGCAATTAGGTGATTTGTTTTTTTTTTTGTTGTTTTTGGTTAGTTATGAGCCAGCAACAATCATGAGATTGACAGAGTACAAAAAGCTAGAGGATAAGAGTAATTGCCATGATGAAGCTTGGATAAGTTGGGATTATTGCATGTCTCTTGGGAGTGTTTTGATTTCCCCATGGTGAAGAAGGCATGTATGATTCTTCGTTCGAGGAGGATGGCGAGAGCAGAGTCAGGATGCTTTCTCGCTCTTAATTGTCATTCACGGCTGACCATGGCATGGAGTTCTGCGAGCGTTGTCGGTGCCAGAACTCGGCGTTTTTTGCTAGATCACCCGGCAACTCACCAGGCACGATCAGACCTGCCGTCCCCGGAACAACAACCGATGTCGGCGCAAGCCGGTGATGATGTTTGGAGGGGCCTGGATTGCATTTGGAGCTCCCTCCTCAATCACCTCTTCAAGGAGCGTTCTTGATCAACTCAACATTGCAACTCCCAGGAATGGAGAGAGCGGGGCGGGAACGGGGGGGGAGAGAAGGGAGGGGGGGGGAGAAGAGGAGGGGGAAAGAGAAGAAAGGGAGGAGGGGGGAAGAGAAAAAGGGAAGGGGGAAGGGAGGGGGGAGGGGGGAAAAGAGGGGGAGGGGAAAGAGAGGAGGAGAGGAGGGAGAGGGGGGAGAGAGGGAGGAGGAAGAAGAGAGGAGGGGGAGGAGGGGGAGGAGGGAGGGGGAGAA
>JAGVVM010008722.1:0-16202 GCA_019149425.1 Psidium friedrichsthalianum
AAGAATGTCTTAGTACCAATTTCCTAGATTATCTCAAAGAAAGTGACATATTATCCCAATGGACACCTCTAGGGACTACTGAACACAATAGTGTATCAAAAAAAAGGAATTGTACCCTATTGGATATAACGCGATCCATGATGAGTTACACTGACCTGCCCATCTATCTTTGGGGATATGCCCTAGAGACTACCGCATACATACTGAATAGAGTACCGCCTAAGTCTATCCCTACCACACACCATATCAGATGTGGCATGGTAGGAAACCAAGTCTTAATCATCTTAGGATTTGGGGATGTCCAACTTTTTAGAAAATGCTAAAATCAGACAAGTTGGAGGTAAAGTCTAAATAGGGTCGTTTTATAGGAATATCCAAGAGAAAGTCTTGGATATTACTTCTATTTTCATTCTGACCAAAGAATTTGGGTTAGTAGGCACACTACTTTTTGGAGAAGCAGTTCATCCAAGAAAAGGGCAAAGGCCGCAAGATAGTCCTACAAGAAGGAAATGAAGAGATAACGACTCCACAGGTTCAGATTTCGATCTCTGATTCAGTGGGAGTTTCAGACATACTGCCTCTGAGAAGGAGTTTGAGAGTGTCTCATCCCCCTGAACGTTACTGTGAAAATTTGGTTGATAAGATGCAACCATTGTTGTAATAAACGACGGTGATTAACCAAACGATCCCGAGTCATATACAGAGGCAATGTCAGATAAGGATTCTGACAGATGACTTAAGGCCATGAAATTTGAAATGGACTCGATGTATTCCAACGATGTATAGACATTAATTGACCCACATGAAGGTATCGTACCTATTGGCTGCAAAAGAATCTTTAAGAGAAAGATCAATGTAGAGTGTTAAGTTGGAACATACAAAGATAGGCTGATGACAAAAGGCTATCGCCAAAGAGAAGGTATTGATTATGATGAAACCTTCTCTCCAGTCGCCATGCTGAAGTCTATTAGGATTTTATTAGCCATAGCTGCACACTTGGACTATGAGATATTCCAAATGGACATCAAAATGGCGTTCCTTAATGGATTTCTTGAAAAAGATATCTATATGGAATAGCTGCCTGGTTTTGAGTCCAAAGGCGAAGAGCATAAGGTGTGCAAACTTAAGAGGTCCATTTATAGACCGAAACAAGTCTCGAGGAGTTGGAACATCCGATTTGTTGAAGTGATCAAATCATTTGGCTTCATGAAGAATCCAGATGAGCCCTGTGTGTACAAAAAGCTCAGTAGGAGCGCTGTTGCGTTCTTGGTCCTGTATGTGGATGATATATTGCTGATTGGCAATGATATGCTAATGCTGCAATCCATCAAGCTGTTCTTGTCGTAGAAATTCTCCATGAAGGACTTAGGAGAGGCCACTTATATTTTGGGCACCAAGGTCTATAAAGATAGATCCAGACGATTGCTTGGCCTCTCACAGTTCACGTACATAGATAAAGTGTTAAAAAGGTTCAACATGGAGCATTCCAAGAGAGGATTATTACTCTTTAGACATGGAATACGTCTTTCTAAGCGGCAGTGTTCCAAGACCCTGGAGAGAGATAGAAACTGGCGAAGATACCATATGCTTCGGCCATTGCAGCATAATGTATACTATGCTATGTACGAGACCTGATATTGCTTATGCTGTGAGTATTACAAGTAGATATTAGTCACTGGATCGTGGTCAAGAACATCCATAAGTACTTAAGAATGACTAAGGACTTGTTTTTGATGTATGGAGAAGCAGATTTCAAAGTTGAGGCATATGCGGATTCTGATTTCCAATCAGATTCTGATGACTTTAAGTTAATGTCTAGGTTTGTATTCATGATGAATGGTGGAGCAGTTAGCTGGAAAAGTTCCAAGCAAAGTATAACTGTCGACTCTACTACTAAGACAAAGTATGTGGCAGCTTCAGAAGTTGCAAAGGAAGCCGCCTAGATGAAGAAGTTCATCGCAAAGCTTGGAGTAGTTCCTGCCATCAAGGAGCTGATCCCATTATTTTGCGACAACAGTGGAGCGATCGCTCAAGCAATGGAACCAAGGTCTCATTAGAAGTCCAAGCATATTGAGAGGCGCTTTCATCTCATTCGTGAGATCGTTGAGAGAGGCGACATCGTCATGTAGAAAATCAACTCTGCAAATAACATAGCAGATCCCTTCACTAAGGCATTACCCCAAGCTGTATATGAGAAAAACATTAGTAGAATGGCTTTAAAATATCATCATGGTTGGCAAGACGCTTGTTTTGTATTATGCCCTATAGTAACCATGTGATTGTCACATGTATAGTATATATATTATACCATCGATATTATATTAATGGCAAGACGCTTGTTTATTCATCTTGTCCATTTACTTTAAATGAATAAAGTCCCTTATATCAGTTGGAACCGATACCCATTCTTGAGGCGTTAAGAATATATGTGATGGATCATCAGTTGGTCTCTGATCTTTAAATTTGGTTCCTGGTCGAGGGATCGTGGATTGGACATCCACGAGTCGGTTAAGACTAGTGTGTTCACAGCCTTACTATTGAGCATTGGATGCCCAATAGAGATGATGAGTTACAAGTCATCGGACGTTAGATGACTAAGCTGGAAGACAGGTATTCGTATTGAAACGAGTTCGATCGAATCCACTGAATGTGATGAAAGAGCAATTGACTAATATGGAGGTTCGTGCTTAGACAGTGTCTCAATCACTCATGGCTTTGGTGTGTTAATGGTCCTCAGACTTGAACCGTGATGCTGGCTTGTATATTGAAAGGCTGTTGTTCACAGGTACGATATTGGCCGATCATTAATCCACCTCTGTGCATGATGGTCACAGTCCTCCATATACGAAGTCACAGGCATGGGCAATAGTTGGGATCTGTCTCCTCATTAGATGAAGTTGATGTCCTATGCGACCTATACGTGACGATGCATTATATATGAAGTCACAGGCATGGGTAACAGTTGGGATCTGTCTCCTCATTAGATGAAGTTGATGTCCTATGCGATCTATACGTGACGATACATTAGAAAGTCCTTGGCCAAGGCAGAAGTCGAGAGGAGTCTCGCCGAATGCACGTCAGATAGATTTGTGTATATGATCGAATCTGTGGGATTGACTCAGATATCCATGGCCCTCATTCGATCGGGACATAGTAAGACAGAAGGACTGAATAACACCGAATCAAGACCAACATGTTCACTTTGTCCTCGTACTTCATTCTGACTGGGCAGCCGTGACATGTTGCTAGACGTCACTCAAGGTTTGTAGGATCTAAGGATTGATTTGGGATGATCAATTCCTTGAGGAATCTCACTGCCGGTTCTGGGCTGAGCCTAGGAATATCACACGCCTTAACCGACATCTGGCGACATCCATAACGAAAACGGGATCACGAGAATGCGATAGGATTATTTGGATAGTAGAAAGGAGTTAAAACAGATTGGATTCGTTTCCTTCTTTCAAAGCTCACTAAAGGACGAAATTGATGACAAAGGCATGACGATGTCATGGATGATGTCATGGTTATATCATGCCTGCATCATCATTAGATAAGAATTATTATTCAAAAGAAATGATAAGAAAGGTTATCCTCTAGAAAGTCAAAAGTAGAACAGGATTTTCTATCCGTTTGATAGAGACATTTAGCACATCAAATAACTTGATTTGATCACGAAACTTGAGGGACATCAAGCCTAGAATGTCTAAAGCCAGTGGATGAGGATTGCCGCCCAAAACGACGCCTTTAGGCGGCCACGACTAGCCGGTGGGGCTGGTCAAAAGCGGTAACTCGCCACCTTTGACCAGCAACCAGCTGGCCACGTGGCCAGCTGGCAGCCTACATGGTGGCCTCCCATTGGTCGCCACGTGAGGCAATTTGGAAGGGCAGTATAAACTGCCCATCCCCCCTCATTCTCTCCCTCTCTAATCCTTTATAAATAGGGATAAGGGCTATAAGGTTCCAAGGTTATAAACTTGGGAGAGCTACACATATACGTGTCGGATTTTGTGAGAAAGTGAGCTCGAGAATCAACCGATTCGGATACACAAAGGTTGTATTTCCATTGATTGAAAACGAAGGATTCGAATTGAGACGCCACGAGGGTTACTAGCATAATCCGAGGGCCGTTTCTCCAAATCTTCATCTTCCAAGTCGCATAAGTGTCGAGGCGTATCTGAACTAGAGGCCCGATACCTCTTGGGCTCAAGAACAAAGGGACAGAGCCGCATCCAACCTTTGTTGTTCCAGGTACATTTCTAAACTTGCTTTAGAAAGTGCGATTTTCGATTAAAGTATACGATGACTTCTAAGACGATTTAGAGCGCCGTTTGAATTTATTTTCTTTCACTGCGTGTATGACATGTTTTCATTTGTGTGACGAGTACCTGGGACCACTAGAAACCCAGCAGGAAGTTCTTCAAGGCGTGGATTATGAGGTCAATCTTGACTTGGTAAAGCGTCATGGTCTCCATGGTAAGCTCGCCTTTGATAAGTCAATGGTGAAAATTTCAAGATGTGACATTCTGAAATTCGACCCATTTTCAAGATTTGTAACTCAATGGATATTTCGTTAAAGCACTCTAGATAAATCTCATTCGAAACTGATCACTTCGAGGTAACTAACTAAAGGGGAAAGGTTGCCTAGGAAATTGAAAGTATGTGGACCTAATTGTAGGTCGATACGCGTAACTCCTAAAAGCTGCATGTTAGTTTGAGAATTTACTAAAGTCGTAATCAATCGAAGTACGCCACGAATCGAGTCTCGAAACTTAGATATCGAACATTTACGTTTATCACCGCTGTAATTTTTTACATCGTCTCGCCAGATTCAGAAATTGGCTGTTTCGCTCTAAATGGCCAAGTAAAGTGTCAGAAGTTTGGAAAAAGACCTAATTGTCCCAAGATTGCGACAAACTTCCCATGTTGTTCATAGTGGTTTGGTGGGTAGATCTAGAATTATAATTTTGTGAATTTCAACGTCCACAATTATTCACGCTTGAGCTCCGGTCAGTCCTGAAAAATAGCCGATCGCTAGAAAATGTGACATCATGTGTAAAATCAATCGTATCAGTCACCTTTATGTCAATTCAGCCAACTTTTTTATCATTAGTCAATTCGATCAACTAGTGAATAGTAATTATGAATAGTAATCATGAGTAGTAACACCAATAATGCAAGATAGTTTTCTCTTTGTCTCTCTCTCTTTCATTATCATCTTGGCTGGCCACTCTCTCTCTAAAAAACATTCGTGGCTCACTCCCCCTCTAATCTCTCTCTCGCCCAACTTGAACCCTGCAGTTCATCGCCATTTTTTTGGCACCACCGGAACCGCCACTACACCACTTGGACATCGACCACCCGTAAGCCCCTTTGCCACCTATTCCTCTCTATTTTTGGCCCAAAATTAGCCCTAGATCAGCCCCGATCTGTCTCGAAATCCAAACCAAATTCAGCCATGTTTTTCGATTTTCTGCACACGTCCAAGAAGAAATAGCTCGTTGAGGTCGTTCGGAAGGCGAATTGAGCCTTGCTTTCTCTTGTACAATCGTAAGATCCTAAATTTCGAGAATCTAAAGACTGATTGCTCAAAGAGTTGATATGTTTTTATGATTTGAGCAGAACAATGGCAATTTAGTGGAGATTAGTTCACTCGTTGTTGGTTCAAGCTTCATCGGGCTTTGTCATGGGTAATTTTAGCTTTGTTTTAGGTAATTTTTCCTCCTAAACTTTCAGTAGGACGATAGGTAATTCCTAGGATAAAGTTAATGAGAAACTAGGCTTGAGACAAAGGAGTTTGAGGCAAAAAACTAGACTGTCTTCTTGGCCAGGGGTACGGTTCATGGCGTGATACTATTCACCCATCAAAAATTCTATTCATTAGAGGCTAAAAAATGTCATTACGGAGGTTACATTACTTGGATGGATGTTTGGGGTGTTGTAAATAGGTGTTTAGGTGAGAAAAATAGAGAAAATTGCATTATGTAAGCTAAAAATTACTGTTCACAGCAAAAAATACTATTCACCATCGAAAGTTAATGTTCATGTCGGCAAGGTATTGTTCACAGAGTGAAAGATGAGAGTTTGGAAGTTAATTCGTAAGAATCGTGCGTAGAAAAGTCGATTTAGCTCAAGGATTTGATAGATGGTCGAATTCAATGAAATTGGGGCATGTTTAGATGTAGGAGGCCGATGACCATACATGTTAGGAATGTGGAATGAAATGTCTGAGAATGAGGGTTGACTGTCTGCTGATTTAATTTTGAAATTTTACTGCTTGATTGGAAATTACATGCCACTGAATTGCCATGCTTGGACAATGTGATGCATTATAATGTTTTGGCATGCATCTTATTACTATGTGAGATTTTTGTCAAGCAAGAAAGTGAGCATGTGATTCTGCTTTGATGCGCTTATATGACGCGGGGAACAGGAGAAATAAGGATGTGTGGGGTGATCTTGAGATGCCTATATGACATAGGGAACAGAGAGATAAGGTGCGACTTAAGGCGTGTAGTTCAACGCAAAATGAGGAATAGTACGCCCTGATGTGTTTGACGCAGGTAGCTGGAGAAAAAGGGGTGCCACCTGAGATGAATAACATTAGTATGGCACGACCTGAGGCTACTAGTGCTGGTTGACCTAAGGTGCATTTACACAGGTCAGATGAAAATGAGTTCATGATATTACCATGCCTTTGTGATTGTTGTATACTTATACTCTAATGTGTGACATATTATATTGAATAGTTCATTCGCATGTTAAAAATCTTCTATTATTGTGACCTAGCTATTGGTGAATGGTTTTGAGGGTCTGATTGCATGCTTAGGACGGTCTTAGGAGTACATATTGTCTTGAGCAAGGTTTAGAGTGTGAACTTACTGAGATGTGTTCTCTACTTGTTATTGCCCCAGCTTTCCCTCTAGACCATAAGCATGAATAGAAGATCGTACAATTTAGGATACTCAAGATTTCCATACTTAGGTGATGGAGTACCCAGTTGGCGAGGGAATCGATGGAGATGGAGTCAGACCATAAGGAGTCGAATCCGGTGGAGATTTCACTATTAGATTGGAGCGATGTGGATGACTAGATCTCTAGTCTTATTCTCTATTTTGGTGGTTTTCTTTTGATTGGGGAAATTAGTCTAATCAGCCACAGGTCTCCTTTTGATAACTGTAGTTGTCCTGGGTTATTTTGTTATTATTGTGCTTAACGTAATTGAAGAAGGAGAACATAAGATAAGGTGTTGTGGTTGAGCTTGTTTCCTTTTCCCCTTTCGTTAGTTGTTGTCCGGGGTTATTATATTGTTTCCACTAGCACTAGCTTGGTTGAGTTTTGGGTCGCGCGACAAGCCTGAGATATCACACTTTCATTATCAACCGTGAAATGACCGGGGGGTCGCGTGCTCATATTGGGTTCAGAACGTGACATCCCTACTGATTTTGGTAACAAAGAAGGTTTGATTGATCAGGAGTCTATTTGAGACGAAATGGAGTGATGATGTGGGGTAACCTAGTCCCCCCCACATGTGTATAGAGGAACCTACGCATGTCTGAATACCATATAAATTTTTTGTTAATGTCATGAAGTTGCAGGTGCATGGCTGGAGCTAAAGGTGAGAAGGCTTAAACCGGCTATTAAACTGCATACTAGTGATGCTCCCCCTATGGTTGCTTGTTTTGTGGTTGTTGTTATGATTTATTGCTTAGAGCTGTCAGCGCTTGAATAGCATAACTTAGGTCTCTAATTCTGTGGTTGAACATTATAGTAGGTCTAGGTGTTGTGGAATCTTGAGAGTATCGAGCAACACGAGGTAAGAAGGGTTGCGTGGAGCGTCTAACTCACAGCAAGAGATGTGGAGGACCCGGAGAATAGATGGGGTCTTGAGAGCCTTAGAAGAAATAGGAAATTTGATGGAAAGCAGGCTCAAGAGCAAGCTGGCCACTATTGCCCAAGCTGTTAAGACTGCATTAATGCCGCCTGGTATGGGGCCAATGGGAATTATGGGAATGAAAATGAAATTGGCAGAATGCATCAACTGGTAGAGCATTTCTTGAAGTTGAGAGCCAGTTAGAGTTATAATGGAACGGTTGTCCCGAAGCTTGCACCTCTTGATAGAAAAGTTGGAGAAAGCCTTCGTGCTGCTAGGGTATACAGAGGAAGAAAAGGTAGCGCTAGCAGTATATCCAGGCATCCAGGGTAGCTACTAGCTGATTGTGGAAGGCTACCCAAGGAAGAGTTTTCCCTACATGCAGGGCTCCGCTTTGTGACGGCCTTTAGTGAAGCTTATTATGGGAAGTACTTTCTAAGGACACGCTCAAGAACAGAAGATGGTGGAATTTCTACGGCTTTGCCAGAATCAGATAACACGTGGACTCAATATGAGTCTAATTCATAAGATTTTCATAATTTTGCGCCGAGGATGGTGAAGAATCCTTTGGATAAAGCGAAGAAGGTTCCGAGATGGTTTGAACGGAACTCCGAAGTCAGTTGATCACTCTGAACTTGAGGGATACAATGAATGCATGAAAGGGCTCAAATAGTTGAGGGAGATATGGTTGAAAAGAAGCTGCCACCTCTAGATTGCAGTATGCGCCGGTTAGGAATAATCGTCAGTTTGGAAGAGACCATGTGGGGACAATATAAATAAGCTATTTGTCCCTCTTGTCAGAAAGAATTTGGGAAAGTTGGCATACTCCTCAAGTGTGAGTGTGTCGATATTGTGGAGGAGACATGGGAATGGCTCTTGCCCAAGTAGAACGGGATAGTGCTTGGGATGCGGTTCGCTAGGTCATTAGATAAGGAGCTGCCCAAGTTGAGTCATGGGACGCACAATTCCATCCGTAGCGACCCCAAATGGGACTCTAAATTGGAGCCACTCCGCAAGATAATCAGAATCGACTCGTCGGCAGCAAGGAAGAGTTTATGCCAATGCGCAAAAGGTGAATAAAGAGATGCGCTAGTGTGATCACAAGTCCATCGTTTCTTTATGTGATCAGGTTGCCCATATGCTTGTTTGATCCGAGAGCATCGTGTTAATTTGTATCTGGCAGTTTCTGACATAACCTAGTAGTATTGAACTGAACTGGTAGAAGAATTGTTGTATGTGACCACTACCGTAAAGGATAAAGTGCTTGTCTCGTTAGGGGTGTTCGGACTGTAGATAGTCTTTGGTGATAGAGAGGAATTGATTGACTTGGTGGTCTTGACTATGTATGATTTTGACATCATAATTGGATGGATTAATTAGTTAAGCAAGGGGCTGTGATAGACTGTGGTAACAGGCGTGATCCATAATTTAGTCTGATTGATCACTCTAGATATGAATTTGTGGGAAACCGAGGAGGAACCTTAAGTCCCTTAGATTTCGTTGCTTGAGGTGACTAAGTTGTTAGATGAAGGTTGTCCAAGGTTACCTGGAATCTATGATGATTCAATCGAATTGAGAAAATGAGGCTAGAGGACGTAGCTTAGGTGTGGCAATTTCCCTGATGTTTTTCCTCAAAAGTTACCGAGATTGCCACTTGAAAGAGACGTGGAATACATGATTGAATTGGTCCCTAGGACGGAGCCAATCTCTAGAGCACCCTATAGAATGGCCTTGTCGAAGTTGAAGGAGTAAAAGGTTCAGATGCAAGAGCTACTGGACAAAGGATTCATCTACCTTCGTGCATTGCCATGGGGAGCATCAGTGGTGTTTGTGAGGAAAAAGGATAGGTCTTTGCATTTGTACATAGACTATCAACAGTTGAATCAGATAACCATTAAGAATAAGTATCCACTGCCAAGGATAGATGACTTGCTTGATCAACTGTAAAGAGCGTCAATGTTCTCCAAGATAGACCTAAAGACGGGTTACCATCAGTTAAGGATCAAGAAGGAGGATATACCAAAGACAGCGCTCCGCACGAGATATGGGCATTATGAGTTTACAGTCAGGGCATTTGGATTAACCAATGCCCCAATTACCTTTATGAATATGATGAATCGGATAACCAAGGAGTTCTTGGACCAGTTCATCATAGTGTTTATTGACGACATCTTAGTGTATTCGAAGAGCCTTGAGGACCATGAGCAGCTGTTGACACCTGATTTTTAATCACATTTTCTCTTTAAAAAAATTAATAGAAAATCCATAAAAATTCGTAAAATTAAAAAAATCAATTTTGAAAGCCTTGGCCAAGCCTAGGGAACCAATTTTGGCCAAAAAATAATTTTTTCATATTTTCAGTATTTTTATTTTCAAAAATTCAAAAAAAATAAGAAAAAATGAGAAAATTGAAAAATTAACTTTAGAGGCCTTGGCCAAGTCCAAGGAACCAATTTTAAACAAAAAAGTGATTTTTCATATTTTTCGTATTTTTTAATATTTTTCAAAAAATAAAAAAATACTTGAAAATTTGGAAAAAAAATAGCATTTGAGGCCACAAAAATATGAAAAAAATAGTCAGCATTTTTATTTTAATTTTATATTCATTTTGGCTAAAGAAAATTTGCAAAAATTTATCTAGAATCGAGAATTACTTTGTTAATCTCATTTTCAAGTTAATTGAAAAAATTATAGAAAATTCATTTTTACTCTATAATGTTCGATTTTTGTATTTTTGGAGTCCTAACATTGTCCTCTAATAAACCAAAATTTTCAATCACCTGATGATGTATTTTTCGTTATTGCGTTCGATTTTTCGAATGCAATTTATCATTTGAAATATTTATCCATGCATTGCATATTTATTTTTTATGCATTCCATTTTTTCTATCGGGAACGAGAAGACGCATGTTTTCGTACATGATATCAATAGGGAGGTGGTTGACGGGGACTTTCAACTTGACCAGCCACTTCACTCTCTACTTGCATAGGGATGTCATTCTTCTTGCTTCCCAAGACATAAGAGATTGGCCACTGGGCAACCCTTTGCCGTCATACGGCCATGGGAGGGAAGCACCGGGAGGGAGGTACATTAACTTCATATTCGAGACCAACCTCACTGATGTGATCGTCACTGGAGACAATGGAAAGATCGATGGTCAGGGTGGTATTTGGTGGACGAAGTTCCACAAGGGTAGCTGGAAATACACCCGCCCTCACTCGATCGAGATCTTCCACTCTCGCTCTATTCAGATCTCTAATTTGACTCTGCTCAACTCACCATTTTGGACTGTCCACCCCGTTTACAGCCATGACATTATCATTCAAGGGGTTACGATCCTTGCTCCAATCAAGTCTCCCAACACCGATGGGATTGACCCAGATTTGTGCACTAATACTAGGATTGAAGACATGCACATCGTCTTTGGAGATGATTGCGCGGCCGTAAATGGTGGTTGGGATTTTTTAGGTACATAATTCGTGGGTCACCGCAATCAGTTAGGCATTACTCACGACTAATTCTTCACACCTCCAGGATCCCTGATCATTAGGAGCACTTTCATGGTCAACAAAGAAAAAGCATGCGATGGTGGAGTCTTTTGGCGAGAGTGGAGGGGGGTCTTGAGTGCACAGGTCAAATCCCAAAAGTTTCGGGTCCCATTCATTAGTTCCTGCATGGATTCTTTGGTCATGGTGATCTTAACTCCAGCTGGACGCCATAAGAAAGGATCTCTTCTGATCCGAGGTAGGGGGTAGTGATCTTTTCTGGCAGCTTCCCAAGCCACACTGACCAACGTCTCCGGCGACGACCTCAGGCCACTATTCTGACCACCAATTGTTGGTCCACTTTAGCGGGGCATCACTATTGTCCTTGGTTGTGAGCACTCGTCATCGATCCGAATTGGTCAAGATATCCACTGTGGACCCTCCACCGCGAGTTGTGCTGCCATCGCAAGGAGTTCAACAGTGAAGTACCATGCACTGAGACAATGCCTCTGTTCTAAGTTTCATGCGCTAAGGACGATCCTTTCCTATAGTCCGAGCCTCTCACTGATTCTATTGTTTTCAGACGTGTTACTGCCCCTTCTGGCGATGATACTTTCTCAAGCAACACGTACTCTTCTTTTGGTCACTCTCTGACACCTATACATAGAGGAAAAGGACGGGGGCCATGTCCATGATGTTGATCTTGACATCAAGAGACAGCATCATGGAAGGTGGGACGAAAAAAAAGGGGCAAAGAGAAAAGGAACTAAAGTGAGTGGAGGATTGGACATCAGAATAGACGAAAGAGGGAGGGGGACTGGCTCTACGGTGGGCATATCGTCTTCCATCCAGGAGGGGGTACAACAAGCCAAAAGAAAAGAAAAAAGTGGGAGACATCTCACGAGGGGTGGGTGCCCTCACGAGAACTTCACATCCTTTCTCCATGATTCTTGATTTTCTCCTTTGACAGTAAAAGGGGGAGCATAAGCAGATACTCGGGGGGGATACACGGAAAAAGACTTAGCAGGAGAGAGCGATGGTCAAGGAGGTGACGAATATGAAAAAGAGAGGGAAAATCCATTGAGCAGACTTACTCTAAAAATTAGAGATTGATGCAGGGGAGAGGGGGAATTGAAAGAAAAAAAACAGCAGATGAAACCCGGCCTCCCTCCCCAAAAATCGAGAGATTCTCCGCACTACAGTTGGAATCGAATTCATTCCATTTCCATTCTTCCTATCTATATGGGATGATTCTTTCTTAGTTTCGTCTCAATCTCCTCTCAGTACTTTTGTTTCTCTGCTATTGACATTCATTATCGTCGCAGATTACACCTTTGGGATACCATTTTCTTTTTCAATTAATCTATGTGCATCCTTCTCGTGATCGACCCTGATTTGGATCTCTATCTATGGCCTTGTACTCATTCAAAGCTCGATACTCTGTCCTCAAACCTTGCAATCACTTAGTAGATTACAAGCTCAAATATTGTTTGAAGGCTTTCAAGAAGGATCTCTAAATATGAACTCACTCGTTGGATTTGGATCACTTGCAGCCTTTTTAATCAATGCGGTCTCCCTTCAGAACCCTGGCCTTGACTGGGATGCATCTTTCTTTGATGAGCCGCATGCAGGTGATGCCTCTTGGCTTTGTGCTTCCTAGGACGTTTCTTAGAAGAGAAGGCAGGAGTCAGTCCATCTAGTGATATGAATGCACTTCTATCACTGATATCTACTCAGTCTCGACTGGTCATTACTTCCTGGGAAAGTGATCTCTCTGCTGATAGTGTACTTTACCCTGACGCATTATATATGGAGGCTTCAAAACACATCGAAGCTGGAGATGTTCGTGGACAAGCTTCCTGACATGCCCAAGATCCAAGCTTTCGACGTTGCGGGCGGTGTTCCTCAGCCCAAATCTCTGAATATTGGCATGTACGAGACCCGCTGGAAATTCCATAGGGACCTCTCCCCAACCTCGGTGTTCGCCTTTAGCACGTCTCGGACCATTACCATCTTCCTGAGGATAGTCCTGGTGATGCCACCGAAAGAACTCGGTAAACGTCCGAGAATTCCTCTAGCACTGCATTGACTCAGTCAAGAACACCCAGAAGATCACCGTGACTATGAAGTTTGTGGCGGCTGCTAAGGTCAGGAGAGCCCAGGCAGTTGAAAAATGTTGCAGGTTTTGGAGAAGCATCTCGTGGACCAGCTTAACAAGGAAGAATAGAATTGTCTCAGCTCAAAGTTCCAGGAAATTATGGATGCTAAAGGAGGTGGATCGAACCAAAGTAGCTATCAAGGAGACATTTTTGCAGCTGGACGTCTGATGTGAAACCAAGACAAAGGACAGTGCCTTCGTCAATATAATGGCATCTGTGCAATACCGTGCTCTTGTACTTCAGGCCGAGCAAAGCAGTATGAAGGGCCCTCGTGCAAGGAGCTCGTTCGGAGCGTGAGCAAAGGGAGGAAACTAAACAAGGGAGAAGGCCAACAGAGAATAACTTGTAGTATGTCATGAAGAGGAGGAAGTTGTGGATGTGTTGGCTCCACATTTGGAAACTATTCTCCAGCACCTTTATGTGTTCTTTCGAAAGATACCAGAGACGAAATCCGCGAATCTAGTATGGATTTTTGGAAAAATACAAGGTAACTTTCTCCAATATTTAATTGTCATTATGCTATGCTATGCTATTATCATGTCTTGAGTCTTTGCACGTCGCACATAACGTGCTTGATAAAATGCCTCGGGTGGTTCAAACCCCCGACTTTGAACCTGTTTTTCGGATTTGTTCCATGTGATATTTGGTCGTTTCCTTGCTCAAACGCATTCTCTATATGTATATCTTCGTTTTGATATGCTGTACTACCCTTGTTTGTGTCCGAGGTGTGAGATATGCTCTTCCAAAGTTGCCCTGTTAGTCTGATCAGAACCTAGAAATCTTGCCCAAGTGTTGGGACTCAGTCCAACTTGCTTGCTTCGTGCTCATTTTTTTATTATCTTAGCATGCGTATTTTGGGCGATTCTTGACTTATTGTGTTCTTGGTACATAACAGAATACGTATATACTCTCATTTGCTTTCGGTTCAATCTTTGGGGAGGGTTACGAGGTCGAGAACATCGCTTGCTAGCCTGATTTGTGCCTGTATTTGAGTCTCAAACAGTTCAAACCCTCGACTTTCGGGGTGATTTTCTCTCTCACCCTACGTATGTTCCGGGCCATTTTTGTTTCATTTCTTTCCCCACATATGGTTGTTCGTGTTGGTGTATTTCTTTACCATTGTTCATAAACGAAGATCGAGTTATGAGTCCGAGAAAACGCTTCAATGAGCTGAATGGCTAGAGGAAATTTTTGGTTTTCTTTTTCTAAGTGTTGGGGGCAGTACGAGGGGGCCTGTTCTTGGCCTGTTTTTGGCACGATCTTGCATCATTTTTTTAAGCCGTCAAGTTTCTTGAAACTGCACCTCACCTATTTTCGACGGTATAGTGGTTCCTCATGAATTTGTTGTGGAGCAAAATACAGGACTGTGAAAGATGCCTCAGTGAGCCCAGAAGCTAGATGTAGTCCTGGTCATTTTTTGGCTAAGTGTTTGGGTGGTGTGAGAAGGCTCTTTTCACCGCATGCTGTGATGTGTGCATTTGGTATTTTGCTGGAGTAAGTTTGGTATTTTGAAAACCTAGTTTACGTAGTTATCTAACACTAAACGTTTTATTCCAAACAAGATGACACAGAGATAAGAGTTCTAAGCTTGAAAACCATGCACATAAGACCTGTTAATTTTGCCTGGTTCAAACCGCAGGTTCACCAAGCTGCTCGGCGTATCCCAACCATCTATCGTGAAGCTTTCGCTTCATTTTTTTCTAACGTATCTTTTGTCATTCTCTTATTTCCAACAATTCCTCACATGTTATATTCACGTCAAATATATAATTTCACTGTTGGCTATGTTGAAGTGCCCACGAAATAAAGGGGGGGGGGGAAGGGGGGGGGGGGGGGGGGCCAAAAAAAAAAACAGGGGGGACGAAAAAACGGCACGGATGTTAACAACCTATTCACTGATGCAACCTTTGTGACAAAAAACAAAACTTATGAGTCTGTGAGGCAACCGTAACTGTTTTTTCCTTGTGGGTTTTGGGTCATTTTTAACAGCTTTTTCATTCGCTTATCTTAAAGCCCACGTCATTCCTAGTATGTTGTAGTTTGTATCCATTTATGGTATTTTGCGCTGGTATGTTCCCGAGGAGTACGGGAATTAGCGCGAGAAACCTCTCGACGGGTTTGTTTTGTTGATAATAGAATTAAAACGAAAATCCAAATCACGTCGTTTTAGCCCGACCCAAGACCCATACAGTCTGGGCTGGGTGCCCTCGAGGTGTGGGCCAGGTCAACCCGACTTGATCCATAAAATATATATAATTAATTAATAAAAAATTCAAAAAAAACGCAAAATTCATAAAAATCATAAAGATACGAAAAAATTCCAAAAAAATCAAGAAAATTCCAAACATTTGTCAAAAATCTTAAAAATTAGGAAATAGGCTATTTTAACTAGCCTATCCTATTTCGGCAATCTTGCCCATTCAAATCTTCAAAAATGATGATTTTGCCCTTTATGGACAAATTGCCTAAAAAAAATCCCAAAAAAATTCTTAAGAAACTAGAAACGGGTCGTTTTAACTGACCAAATCCTATTTTCGACGATTTTGCCCGTCCAATTTTCAGGAATGACAATTTTTGCCCGTCCAATCTTCAAAAATGATGATTTTGGGCCCTTTATGGACAAATCGTCATGGAAAAATTCTCAACAATCTCAAAATTAGGAAACGGGGCATCGGGCGCCATTTCGG
>JAGVVM010008723.1:0-15272 GCA_019149425.1 Psidium friedrichsthalianum
GAACTTATTGTCCATGGATACTGTTTTAGATGACCCTAAAATTCAAACAGGTAGAACTAGCATTCATTCGCTTGTTCAGATTAACAAGGAGTTAGCATCAGGGAAGCACTTAAACAGTCATGCTAGTGTGAATTCCTCGTACTTGGATGGTAGTAGCAGGGGTGGGCATCATAGGAAGGAGAAAGAGGTTGAAACCCCCGAAACAAAGCTTGCGCTTAAGGTCAGTTGTGCTGGGGCTTTGTGGAAGTTGTCTAGGGGAAGTTTGGTTAATAGCAAGAAGATTACGGAGAGTAAAGGGTTGCTTTGTTTGGCGAAGATTATCGAGGGGGAGACAGGGGAGTTGCAGTATAACTGCTTGATGACCGTGACCGAGATAGCCATGGTGGCAGAATCCAATACTGATCTTAGACGAGTGGCTTTCAAGCCCAACAGTCCCTTTGCAATGGCAGTTTTGGACCAATTGCTAAGAATTCTTCAAGAAGAAAGCAATGTGGATATACTGATTCCTGCCATCAAGTCCATTGGATCGCTGGCTAGGACTTTCCCAGCTAAAGAATCCCGAATTATCAAACCTTTAGTTTGCCACCTCGCTGATGGAAACATGGACGTGGCGATTGAAGTTGCTGTTGCCCTGGGAAAATTTGCTTGTCCAGAGAATTTCAATCGTGTGGAGCACGCCAAGGCAATTATTGAATTCGATGGCGTTCCTCCTCTGCTTAAACTGTTGAAGACTAACGAACGGGCTCAACTACATGGGCTTGTGCTGCTATGTTACCTTTCACTCCATGTCGGCGACAGTAGGGTCCTTGAACAAGCACGAGTGCTGAATGCCGTTGAGTCTATGGCTCGTTCTGTCGCTTCTCAGCATCCTGAGCTGAAAGACTTGTTTGCCAAAACAGTACACCATCTGACTATTTATCATGCTGGTGCTCATTCACACTGGCCATCACGTGCGCCGTGATTAGTTTTTCTTTAGAGTTCATGATGAATCATCCATGCAGGTCTGTCTGATTACTCAATAAATGATTTCAGGGATACGAGAGTGATGCTTGTGAGGAGAGCTTTTCATTGTATAGAACGGTTGTATTCAGTTGACTCATGGACAGTGTACCATGGTTGGCTGCACATAATTTGACTCGATTTGCACTGGTGATGTCATAGCTTAGCTGATCTCTCGTCTTGACACTTACAGAAACCAGTTCGAACATGGGAAGTGGCTAGTTTTGCCTTGACAGAAACCATTTCGAGTGCCATGGAAGGGATACTTTTCAATTGGGTTGCTGGTTGTGCCTATACTGACTTGAACATGGGAAGATGACTAGTTTGCCTTCTTATTCCTTATGATCTCTTCTTGCTGGTTTAAAAACCAAGTAGATGAAGTTTTTGGCGGATAATGCAGCGGCCTTTGTTAATACTTCTTGGGGGTTTCTTACGATTTATGACTAGATATTTTGTACTTCATTCTGAGCCACCTAGACGGTCTTCAAGCTAGTTTAACGAATCTTGTAGCGCTGGAGATTGATTTGCATGTCTATGGTGGGTTGCTTTGTCATTCAAGTTCATGAAACTGCTGTATTTGTTAGACATGGTTGTTGAAATTCTCTCCTGTTTCAGTTGTGTCTTATTCAATGCTGTTTCCCTCGAGAACCCTTTCACCAAGTCCCGGACTAAGGCCCCGTTTGGTTCAGCATTGCAAATGGGTAATGGGACTGGTTGGTATGAGTACGATTTCAGGGACAATTCTGTTCCCCTTTTGACAGGTGAAAATATTCATCTGGGTAGGGGGTGTGCACATTTGATCATGGCCAGCCCGTTTTCGACCGGGGTGTGCTTCAGGTCCAGTTCAAACCGGGCTCCGCACCAAACTGGTCTGCACCGACCAGTTCTAATGGCGGAACCGCCGGCTGTACCTGGAAATCAACTACGTGTGGCTCGGGCCCGATTGGAAGTCCATCTTGAATTTCTATGGAGGCAGCTGGTGGGCTTGGGCAATAAAATTAGGCCCCCAGCTCGCATTTGATCCGGTCTTGTTTGCTTTCCTGCGATCTCTCTTCTCGTGTGCTTTGGTGGGTTGGTTGTTCTTTATATTTGTCTGCTTTTTCGGTTGTTTGTTTCTCTTTTTTCCTTGGTTTGACTTCTTTGAAAGCTGTCATAAGTAGTATTCATGTCTGCCGTGTGTGGCCCTATAATGTCAGATCCGTAAGTAACAAAAATCTCAATCCTGTTAACTAACTCTTTGCATTAGTAACCACTTTGATGATTCTATTTGACGATGTGATGGAGTTGGGAGTTGAAAAAGAAGATGAGGCTGAAGTTTCCAGCTCACCTAACATCATATTCAAGTCAAGCAATGTAACCGGGTCTCCCAAGTGGAGTGAAAACCAATCTCTAACTGCAGAACAAAAAGAAAATCAATCATTAACAAGTTAATCGTCGGGCCTAATTTGCTAAAAGAGCAATCAACAGAGACATGAAAACAACATCCCCCCGGAGCAACACGATGTGCGCGCTCGCTGGCTTCGCAACGAAGCCATGAGAGATCTTTCAGGTGAAGCGACGGCAACCATCTGATCCAAGTTCTGGTTTTTAAAAAATTTAATCTTGACCCAGAAGAGGGAAGTCCAAGTTTGGCAGGAGAATACTAGTCTTGAAGTTTATTTTTTTTTTCAATCCATCCTATCTCTAACTCTCATTTTTCTTATCTGGCTTTTGCTCTATCTTTTTGAGCGCAGGAATTGAATCCCGATATTAGCGTTCTCACCCCTAATTCATTTACCAGCAGAGCCGTATGCCTCTTGGCATCCTGAAGTTCAACAGAACACCTTTTCATGCAGAAAACATCAAGTTGCCCAGTTCCAAGAAACAAGTTAAAAAGCTGTTATCCTTCTTGGACTATGTCGACAGGTGACATGGGGATCGTTCATGGTGCTTGGTCCCTCGGACGTGGACATCATGAGTGGTTTTTGCGTCCTCTTTCGTCTTTGCCGCCATGTCGGTGCGTCTGTACCAGGTCAACAATGGCGAGAACGACGTCGTTCCTTTGTTTTCGAGCGCGACAGGAACATGGCCAAGGCTATAACACGTTGCGTACCTTAGTTGACCGAGTGCGTAGGTGGGGATCACTTTGCACCTTTTGTCCCCCATTTCCTCTCGGTTTACCCTGCCGTTCTTGTTTGAATAGCTCCAAGCCGCACTCGGCTTTGACCGTCGGCATCAATAAACCTTTAACCACTCTCTCCGACAATGCTAGTACGATGCTAAAATTTTGCAATGTTATACTAAATGGGCATAAATACAAAATGTTTAAGATTGAATTGAAACAAAAAGGTTTAAGAATGAATCGACATAATTACAATAGGTTTAGAATTTTTTCGGTAATTTTCTCAATAATTTCGTCCTAAACCTTTTTGATAATTTGCCAATTTATTCCTTCCGGCAAAGTTTGATTGTAAATAGTAGATGTAGTAGTCTAGTTAATACTGATTATCCTATGTGACATGATCGACGTTGACTTAGGCAAATTTTTGCAATTTTTGAATTTTTTTTTCTAACTCTGAGCCAGCAAGGGTATCTTGGCAAGGAATGACACCCTCGACAATGGCTGGTGAGGGCCGCCGCCCTTGCCCAAACCAAGCGAGAGTTGTCACCCCAAAGTTGGAGAAAAGAGGAAAAAGAAAAGAAAAAATAACAAATGAAAAAATCGAAAAAGTTAAAACATACAAATCAGTTGTGCCATGTAGGACGGTCGATATTGGTTGGCCCAACACGTCGGCGATTTTTTGGGCCAATATTTATAAATCGTCAAAAGATTTAAGACTAAATTGACAAACTATCAAAAGGGATCGGATCAAATAGACACAATTGGAATGTTTATAACTGAATTGACAAACTGTCAAAAAGATATATGATTAAATTGATTCAATTAAAAGATTTAGGGCTAGGTTAACTCACAAGTTAGTTGAGGAGCAAAAGCTCACCTAGTCAAATCTAGATTATTGCATAGTGATTGATAGGCTAAACTAAAGTGGTCCCCATCAATCACTTTTAGCTTGACTTCATCCTTTCCAATCTTATTTGGGAGGGCTTCTAGATCAGATGCGTGCCGTAAGAACTTTCTAAAGAAGGTAAATCATGCTTAACATGGGCGCCATTCTTGCTCATATTCTCCTTCTCATTATCACCCTTTGGGCATGTGAAGACTATTTAAACATGGCTGTATAATAATATCACCAGCGTGGCGTTCCTCCTTTCCCTAATTGAACATGGCGATGATGCTCCCACAGGAAAGAAGATTAGTTTCTAAGCTATCGTCAAAGATTATTGATTGACGTGGGATTATAAACATGAGCATGTCCAAATCTTTCCTACGCATTCTTTGGAGGTGGAAATTGTTTCGCGAAATTACATGATGTGCATACTGAAATTCACGACGAAAAAGGTGCCGCCACGGACGTATCATGGGCGACCCTAGGGTTTCATATCGTACGGTGTATGCACTTTGACAACCGAACTCGGTCGGTTTTGTTTGACCTTACCGTGAGGGTTCGGTGTACAATCACAACCAAGTAAAGCGCAAAAGCGAGAAAGAAAAATCGAAACACAATATTTTATCCTGATTCACCCTTAAACTAGGGTTATGCCTAGCAAAGGATTTCACTATAATTAGCATCTCGCACATCTCGTTCTATCACTAAAGAGTATATATGTAATATTCATGGGATCCCGTGTTATCCTATTGATGGTGAGTATGAACTAGTAGCAGAGGTCTTATCTAACGTTTTCCATGGATCAGAAGACTGTTGCACCACTAGTTTCCATGGACTCTATATCAAATATACAGGAAAAAAAAAAAAGAAAACTTTTGACTTCCCTTTTCTCTCTCTCTCAATAATAGACATGCCAGCCAATTGAGCCTTTAGGTGGGACTCAACTCCATGGCCAAAATTAATCTTTTGTGTTTCTGATGCATGAAATCCAAAGCAGTGCGGTCGCAGGTGGATCATACATTATGCTTAGTTTGAACACAATCGCGGATGCGCCTCTGAACGCGGGATTATTCACTCATCTAATGTCCGCAACAGCCCGATGTCTCCTGTCCCACTTATCATGTAGATCAAGAACCACACGCATTAACCCCGAGGTGAGTCCGAGAGCGCAGCCATGGAAGTTAGCACCATTACTGTCCACTGTTATGATAAGGGAAGGGAGTTATGATCAGGACCCCAGAGCTGAATAACAATCATGGAAGCTTGCAGGAAAGAGAGACGAAAAGAAGAATCCAAGTGTTTTTCACTTATTTCTTACAATCGAAAAGACAATGAGATCGAGATCGAGATCATTCAAGATCTGCATTTCCAAAACATTCGCCTTGCTATGTATCGCCGGGCACCGAAACATCGGATGGATAGACGGAAAAAAATGAAAAATTTAACTCCTTTCCAACCTCTCAAATAGGGAATGATTTCCTGTATATATCGACATCTGTGTGTATCTTTTGTGATTAGAGCAAAACTGGAAAAAGGAAAAATGAGATGGACTGGATGTACAAGTTTACATCTGCTGAAATATGTCGAAATTCGCTGCAGTTAGATCCTCCGAAAGCGATGTCAGCTGAAAGCTACCGAAATCTACCGAAGATGAATTAACAGGACCGATGTGGAGCTGGTCCTCTTGCCATGAACCTTGTGGCTTCAGCTCTTCGCACTTGCTTGTCCCATTGACCTGGTACGGGAACAAGCAGTCCAACTTGTTCTCGCCAGAACACCAGGAGAAGGCGGCATTTTCGACCGAGCTGTTCATCTGAAACCCCGTGTAGTTGCCGCCGACACTCGAGCTATTGTTAGTTGAGCATTGGTCTTTCGCCTCGTGGAAGAACAATGAGCTCATTCTTGAAGCGGAATTGTTGGAGAACTCCGACCCGCTCATGGTCCCGCTGGGGTGGTCAAAATTAGTCAGGCTCGGCATCGAGGAAAACTCAAAGGTGGGACTCATCTCGAGATGGTTTTGATCGATGGTTCTAGGAGGATCGTGGTAATTGCTCAGAAGATTGGAGTTAAAGCCGACCGGGTCGACCCCCGACTGGAATTCGAAGTAAGGTAATGAATCGAAAACCGGCCTGCTCATATAGTTATTATTATCGGCGGGCTCTCTGGATGCTTCTATTAGCGCTCCGCCTTCATAGTAAGGATCGTTCATTAGAAACGCCGGCTCGTGCGCTCTCAAACTCGATACGGCCGGGATGAGTCCCTTGATCCGTGGCACCTCCAAGGACTCGTTCTCGGCGCAATTCTCTTCTTTGATCAGCTGGACCTCGCTGATCGGCTGGTGCGTCGCCGGGTCGATGCCTTGCTTCATCAGCTTCTTCTTCAAGCAGGAGTTCCAGAAGTTCTTTATCTCGTTGTCGGTTCTTCCCGGCAGTTGCGCAGCAATCTGAGCCCACCTGTACGCCACACCATGAATATTCCACAAAAGAATTCATTCAAAACGTTTCTTGAAATCCAATGTAGCAGTATCGGTACCTGTTTCCAAGAACTTTGTGGAGACTGACGATGAGATCCTCCTCCTCTTGAGAAAACATCCCTCTCTTCAGGTCAGGCCTCAGGTAGTTTATCCACCTCAGCCTGCAACTCTTCCCACATCTTTGGAGTCCTGCACTTGATGAGACAAAATCAATCATTCAAACGGTCATCGAATCAAGCTCTCTCCAAGAACATGAAATTTCTCCCGGAAAACAACCGCGGACGAGCTTATCTCTCCTCGTCTGTCATTGTGACGTGCTGTCTCGCCTGTCAACAGCCAAAAAAAGGAAACAAATGCTAGCATTGTCATTACCGGCGAGCTTTGGAACGGAGCTCCAGCAGCCGACGCCGTATCGGCTGATGTAGTTGAAGAGCTTCTCATCTTCCTCGGGCGACCACAACCCTTTTCTCAGCTTCTGCTTCACGCAGCAAGAATGTCTCCCCATTCTTCGCAGAGAAAAGGGATAACTGTAAGGACAGCGATATGAGCTGGTGAATGAGAGAGGTTCGGATGGGGATTTATGCGCTGTTCTCGGGCGCCCGGCAAACTGCGAACGCGAGAAAGATTAAGAACCGGTTCGAGACGATTTCAAGAGCCAAGAGGAGGGATCTGAATCATACTTTGGATCCACGTTAAGCAGAGAGAGAGAGAGAGAGAGAGAGAAGGTGAAGCAATCAAGTGGGTTTTACGCAAATCTGGTGGTGCTTTTGGCGCAGCAACTGGATTGGTTTTTAAGGCATCTCTCTGCCTCCCGCGAAGAAATCAATGAGGAGCGACGCGAAATTTAGAGCAAGTTAAAGCTCCGTCCACGAGCGGCCGTACTTATGGCCAGCAAGAACGAAGCGTTGCACGTTCGTGTCATATAAATGTTTCTTCTACACATACATATATAGCCAAACGATGGCGTATCGAGCGTGCTCTTTTATGGCCTTTCAAGGCCGAACCCACAAAAAAATAAAGGAGGATAAAGAGGGGGAAAAAAGTCGAAACAAGTCAAAAAAAGATTTTTTTCTTTCTCTCCTATTTTTTGCTAAATGAAGAGTGGAATGTGTTTTTGATAAGGGATAATACACAAATAGTTTTTAACTTTGACTCATTGTATAATGTGATCTCTGAATTTTAGCTTAATGCGCAATGCGACTCCTGAATTTTTTATTTGACCGATATAGTCTCTGAACTTTTAAAATATGCTCAATTTAGTTCCCGAATTATGGGAATATATTTAATACAGTCATTCCATTAATTCAAGTTCAAGGATAACATTAGGCATTTTTTCATAGTTCAGAGATTAAGTTGAACATGTTTCACAAGTTCGAGAATCACATTTAATAAATTGAAAGTTATGGACCATTTGGGAACATTCTCAACTCAACTCTCGAATTATAAGAAAAAGTTTAATACAGTCCTTTCATTAATTCAAATTCATGTATAATATTAAACAAGGAATAAGTTGAACATGTTCTAAAAGTTCGAGAGTCATACTGAACAAATTAAAAGTTCATGGATCACATTGCACATTAAGCTAAAAATTTAAGGATGACATAGTGTATTAGGCTAATGTGTAGAAATTATTTGCGTCATTTCTCCTGTGTGATAATTATGTTGCTTCTTCTGATTAATTTATTTGCAAGTGAATATTAAATTATTGGCCGACACCACGTGGTTTGCCAAGGAGCATGGGGTCCAGGCATAGATTTGACCCTGGGGATGGAGATTCGATGAAATGTTACAGATAACCAGAGAAAGACATTAAAAAGGAAAAAGCAAAAGGGAGTTCAAATAAAAAAGGGCAGGGCGGGTGCCGAATCAATAATTGCCGGTCCGAACGCGGAAGCTTCCGAATTCCGACAATCATTAACCAGCGCGTTTTCCGGCGGAGGGCGCCGACGGGAGGCTCCGGAAGAAACGGGTTGTCCGTGGGAGCTTTCCGGACGGATCCACCAACTTCGGAGCCCCGGGACTCGGGTCGACTCTGACGGCAGGCGGAAGGGGTAGCTGCGTCGGTGGGTTCTTTCTTGTTACGACACGCGTGGGTCGGTTAACATTCGGGTCGCTGACTCCGTCCACGGATCGGATGACGCCATGCGGTCTCCGAGTACTTTTATGCTTTACTTGGTCTCGGACCATTTTAAGATGGAACCGTGGTTGACTTTGTTTACCCCCATCCCTCTGTAAAGAACCCTTTTTTCTCTCGTTGCAGCAAATTTCGCGTGAGCGATCATCTGCGTTTGCCCATTTTCTTAAGCAAATCGACTTGGAATTCCGTGTCCGATCGATGTTTCTTGAAAGTTATTTGGTGCAATTTTACAGGAAGATTGCATATAAGTACTTGAAGTGCTCTCATTTTTTCAAATAAGGATTTAAAATAGACTTTATTTCATATAAGAGCTTGAAGTGCCGTCTTTGTTTCGAAGAAAGATCCAATCAAAAACATTTTCGTATAAGAGCTTGAAGTGCTTTTCTCTTTCCTTTTGTCCTTTTCTTTTTACTCTCCCCTGCCATTGCCACCCTCAAACAGGGGGGGCGGGGGGCACGTTGGGCGACGATAACCCTCGCCAAATCCAACGAGGGCAAACCTCACCCCGACACCAGCCTCGCCAGCCCAAGAAAGGGTGAGGGCTACCCTCACTAGCATCGGGTTAGGGCTTTCTTCACCTGAGTCGGCAACGGTTGCCCTCGCTTAATGTAGGCGAAGGTGAAGGCCCTTGCTCGATGCTGGCGATGGCCAGGAGAGGGGGAGATGGAAAAAAAGAAAAGAAAAGGAAATTAGAAAAAAAAAAGGAAAAAATGGCGAATATTGTCCTTGGTCAACCCTTCTTTAAAATAATGAGGGTATTTTAGGTCTTTATTTGAAAAATGAGAGTACTTTAGGCTCTTATTTGTAATTTTTTTCCATTTTTATAGTGATTGGTTCATTTCTTAAAGTGATAATGTCGTGGGTAGTCTTTGAATTTTTCCTCGATGTTCGATATCAAACTTAATTTAAAATTTCAAATACTAAATTGAGCGAAAAGAATTTCGAGGACTAAATTGAATATCCAATAAAAGTTCAAAGGCCTTCGTTAAATAAAAGCGTGATTTAATATTTAAATATCTTTTGAAAAAAGATTTACTGCATGACCGGATACACATGTTAACATTTTTCATGGAAACATTCGGAACCTTTGCAATATGGTTATATCAGCAAATAAATTTATCCATAACCGACTTAATTGTTCGAAATTCGAATAATATAACAAATTTTGTTAAAACAAAAATTGACGTTTAGGTTAAATTATAAATGCGCCATTGAAGATGAAAGAAATATAAATACCTCTCACAAAAATAGTAAGATGAAGTAGTTCCTCAATACCACACGTTCAATCAAGGAAAAGCGTCAGAATAGTTCTAAACTTATTGCATTTTTTTTTCGGTAAGGATTCTAAACTTATTGCATTGATATTAATTTAATCATAAATTTTTTAATTATGTCAATTAGTCCTTAATCTTTTGATTTAGAGCCAATTTAGTCCATAAGGCTAATTTAAGCCAGTTTAGTCCATAAGGCTAATTTTGGCCAGATATTACTGATGTGAACATTTTTTTAAATAACATAATTTTTGAATTTATTCCTTTTTTTTTCTCTTTCTCTTTTTTTCCTCTCTTTTTTTCCTCTGCCATCTTATAGCAAGTCATTTTCTCTCATTATGTCTCCTTATTGATGTGGGACAACAAAGAGACAATTGAAAAAAAAAAAAAAGGATAACTTGCTATAAACTTGCTGAGATAATTACTTATAGCAATTCATTCTCTCTATTTTGCGCCTCCCGATCTATGTGGGACACAATTAGAGAATGACTTGCAATAAGTACTTGACCCACAAATCCTTTATGTCAAACTGAGGTATAGCGATCCCTCTTTCTCATCCACAAAAAGGTGATGTGGGAAAGGATAAACGAAGAAGGCTAAATTGAGTTTACGTATATATTTAAGAAATAAAAAAATAAATAAAAGATATGTAGGTGGTATAGGCTATTTGGTTCCCTCTTGGAACCAAAAATCGGACGAATTGTAATCGACTTCAATTTTACGAAATTGAGAATCAAATTGAAGCCTTTACAAATCGGACCAATCCAACCAGTTCGATTTGGTCTAGACGGTTTCCAATTTGGACAATCCATTATTCTCATCCCTAGTCATAGGCTATGTATTATTAATATTTTTCGGAGGTCTCCATGTCATATCTGATACTCTCTGACATTTCGACGCTCTCAGATACTCTTCAATATGCAATCGACACATGGTCAGTGCTTTAAACACGCCAACGACGCGTGAGTATAGCATCTTGACACATCATTTCGATATACACGGGGTTTATTTTGAGCATTTTCAATAAATTAGAGGTAAAAATGTAAATTTGTCAAATGTATATACAATCGAGTCATATACCCAGGCACCCTAAATTCAATATATCCACTTAACCAAAAAAAAAATCATAATCATGAATCCCTAATAATAATAAAAAATCATCGCTAATTTTTTTTATATTTACACGATAAGTTCTCATGTAATTATATATATAAATATATATTTAATATACAACGTATATTAATGTGTCGAAATTTTTTATTTTCTTAAAAAATTACATGTCAGCGTGTCGTATCGTGGCATGTCGCGCCGCTTTTCTTGTCGGTTCTATATAGGTCATAGGCAGTCGTGCTAATGATTGGACTCGTGCGTGATCATCACAGGTCGAAGCGATCAAGCGACCAGAGCGACGCACCAGATCACCGCCCGTTCTTTTGTGGCCACAAACCTTTTTCTTCTTGTCGTTTAGTAATTTTTTTAGGGGGCCGTAATCGGGTGCGACGCGCCCACGTAGACACTGGGTTTGACTGCAGAGTGGGTTGCCCTGATCTGGCGTGCAAGGCAAGGATGACGGTTGGGATGATTTCTTAGTAAAAGAACGCGGAGCATGCGATGGGATCCCCGTATCTTGGAGCGCACGTGAAAAATATCTTGTCGGGATGTGGAAGAAGAACGTCACATCATTTGTCGGCTTCCGGATAAAAAACCAGATTCTAATATTTCACATCAATAGCGAATTTTCTCCCTTTTTTCCGGCTTTCTCTTCCTTTTTTTTCCCCCGCAGCGAATATGCAAATGTAATTAAAATTACTTTTGTCTAGTTCGATATCATTGCCCAATTCCTGTTGGATTAACTCCCTCGTTTACATCGCGAAACCCTAAGTATGACAAAAAGAAATCGTACTATCACATGAAAATTGAAGAAATCGTATTTTCTCGTTTGTCCTGTCCCGATCAAACGAAAAATAATTATGCGTCAAGTGCTGATGAGAATTTATCCAAAATCGAATATCAATGCAATTACAATAAAAGATAGAAAATTGATGATACATGAGATTACTCAGGTTTATTATAGAATAAACTACGTCATGCAAAGAGATTTCACTATATTTTTTTACTCATTGCAATGATTTCTCATACGAGTACAATATATATAAACTTAAAAATAATGGGCCTAAAACCTCAGTCTATCCGAAAGCTTTTTATCCCACAACAAGCAGGCCTACTTAAACAAAGACCTAAACCCGATGTTATTTTAGGGGCGCTGCCCCTGAGCATCCGCCTGCTCATCGACGAACAAGACAGCCGTTCGCTCACCGAGAAGTGGAACACTCGCCCACTGACCGGGCAGCAGGACTCTCGTGTCGGGGACGCTGGCTCCGAAACCTCGCATTCCACGCATAGGGAACTTATGTCGTCGATTCATACTTCGATTTCCTTGAGTTCACGTGGGCATACCCGATGTGAGAAACAAAAGTTCCCTAAATATTCACCAACTCCAACAAGTGATACAATTTTTCTTATTTTTGTGTTTTTTTTTGCAAATTCGTATTTCTTGGTGATCCAGGGGCACGAAGTTTAGTGAAATGCCTTGCAGATTTCAGGAAACCAGCTAAATTTTGGCCTATGCAAGAAAAAAAAAACTTATTTTCTATTAAAGTGATAGCATCTGCACACGATAATTGATTAGGCGGGCAGATACTTCTAAACTATCTAAAAATCTCTCCTGCAAAGAAGAGAGAAATTACATCGGAGCTTGCATCATGATTACATATGAACCCTAGTTTCGATTGTTTCTCCGTCACAATTCCTCTTTTGATTCTACCGTGAATGAGATAAGGCAAGTGATCTGGCGCGTACACTATCTGACTATTCCTTTTATTTGCTGAAGTCTTTATTGGAAGCCATGCAAGTTGCAATAAATGCGACTTTACATGAATAATTCACACGTGAAAATGCTTAGGCTGCGTATGGTAACGATTCTGATCCCAAAAATTGATTCTGATTAAAATGACTTTTTTTGATTCTGTTCTTGGATGAGTTTTGGAGAACCAGAAACGCGTTTGATAACTGCATAAAATTTATATTTCAAAAAACTGTTTCTCTTTCTAATTTTTTTCATTTAAGTCAAATAACTATGTAATTACTTTGTAAAATTTCATCCTAAATAAAGGCTAATTTTTTTCAATGCACACACAAAATAATTTAAAATACATTTATTTTTTTTAGCATGTCATAAATGAAATACAAATTTTAATACATGATATTTGAAGTTCGATTGAAGTATGGGACACGTTTCCATATTAAGGACTCATTTTTTCTTTAATGTTGTATTTCCAAATACATACAAACATACATACCCAAATAATAAATTAACCACTGAAAAAAAAAAAAAGACCAAATTGTCCTCCTTCATTATGAAGTATGAGTCATTCACTATCATTTTGCAACTTCTGTCCTAAATCCAAGTGTTGTTTGGCTCCAGCTCCACGTGTAGATGGCCACATTTTGTGACACACGGCTACGAGTATAATAATGTTACCATTCGCATGTTGGATGCCTCATCTTTTGCAACATTTTTTGTAGAAGAGTGAATTTTAGGAAATCTAGGAAATTTAGGTTCCAATTTATGAAAATGAGGTCAAACTAGCATAATCTAAGCTTTTTCTATTTTTAGGAAATTTCTAAATTTTTTGTGATTTTTAAAAAATTTTCCAATTTTTTTTTAAAAATTTTATTTTTATTTTTATTAGGTTGAGAGAAAAGTGATGAGAAAACTGAAAGGAAAAGTGAAAGATGTGAGATTTCATTATGTTTTGTGATTGTCAAAAGTGATTCTTTTTTCAGAATCAACTTTTTTTTTTTGTTCTGGATTTTGCTCTAAAATGATTATGATTATCTATCAAACTGATTCTGGGACAGAATCAGAATCAGATAATTTGGGTTATCAAACATGATTCTCATTCTTACTATTCAGGGAAACAGAATCAGAGAATGAGAATGGTTACCATACGCAACCTTAGCCGCTCTTCTTGCTGTCCTCAAAAGAAGGGCAAGAAACATCCATTTCTTCGAATTAATCTAGAAGGAGAGAGCGTATAATTATAGCTGGGATAATACAGAAAGATCCTTAAACTTACGTTCAACGTGCAATGTTATTTTTGAACTTGTAATTTGTACAATGTGGCGCATGAATTTTTGCTTAATGTGCTATGTCCTCCTAAATTTTTAATTTGTTCAATGTGGTTCGTGCTATCGGTTAATGTTCAACCCAATCCCCAGATTGTATGCAAATGTTTAAAAAAAAGTTCCAAGGACTGTATTAAACATTAGACTAAAATTCAAGTAATATATTGAATAGATTAAAATTTCGGCGATGGCAATAAAATCAAATTCAAAAACTATTTATGTCATTTTCCCATTATGTTTGACTAACGATTTTTAGCGCCACCAAGTCATGATGATTTAGATCAGATTGCATTATTATTATTATTATTATATTATTATTATTATTATTATTATAAAGAGTGATATATATGTAGACTCACACATGGTAATTAAATAAGTGAAAAATTACCAAATTCCTAACGTATTGCAATTATGTCAATTCAATCATAAACCTTTTGTATTTGTGTCAATTGAGTCCATTTACCCACTTATCTTCTGACGCTAATGTGAAATTTTTTTTTGATATATTTTAATGTTTTTTGATTTTTTTAATAATTTTTTTGTTACATTTTTTTCGCTTAGACTTTAGGGTTCGGACGTCCTTGCTGGGTCGGATAGGGGCTTTGTGGCCTTCCCCTCCCTATTGTTGGCGAGGGTTCGCGGCCTTACCTCACCGGCCCTAAAGTCTTAGGAGAAAAAAAAAGCAAAGAAAAGAAAACATAATTTTAAAAAAAATTAGAATATTATTTCAATTGATTCCATATCAGCGTCGGTCGGCCAACTTTGTCAGGTGGTTGATTGGTACAAATGTAAAAGATGTAGAACTGAATTGGTACAAATGCAAAAATTTAGACGTGTTTTATGATTTTTATTGGTATTTATTCCATTAAATTATAAAACGATTGCCTTAACTAAATGAAAGATGAACATTCTTTCATCACCTCGACATTGACCCTAACATAAAATTATTTAATCATTATATTTTCCCCGAAAATTGCCCTCATGGTCCGACAAATCAAGTAAGCTGAAGAGAGAGAGAGAGAGAGAACACGAAAAAGAAGGGACAGCTACCGCGCTTCAATCATCATTGGACGTCGGCATCCGACGAGTGAGTGATTTTTCAGGAGAGATTATGGTTTCTTAAACGTTATTAATGGTCGTTTAATTCGATCCAAAGCTCACCTAATTGATTATTGCATTCTTCTCAAGGAACCCCTAGAGAGAATATCAGGCCCCAA